>WEKX01000718.1:61796-108521 GCA_013390025.1 Pitta sordida
CTCCTCAGTTTAAGAGGGATGTTGAGATCCTTGAGTGTGTCCAGAGAAGGGTGACAAGGATGGTGAAGGGGCTGGAACACAAGCCCTATGAGGAGCGACTGAGAGAGCTGGGGTTGTTCAGTCTGGAGAAGAGGAGGCTGAGGGGAGACCTTATCGCTCTCTACAACTACCTGAAAGGGAGGTGTAGCCAGGTGGGGTTCAGTCTCTTCTCTCTGGCTACAAGTGATAGAACAAGAGGACACAGTCTTAAACTGCGTCAGGGGAGATTTAGACTGGACATTAGAAAGAACTTTTTCACAGAGAGGATGATCTCTCAGTGGAATGGGCTGCCCAAGGAGGTGGTGGAGTCACCGTCCCTAGAGGTCTTTAAGAAAAGGTTGGATGACGTACTTGTTGGCATGACCTAGATATTAGGGTAGTGTGTTATAGGTAGGATGGTGTGTTGGCAGTAGGATGGCAACAGGTTAGGTAACAGGTTAGGTAACATGTTAGGCTAGGTTAGGTAATAGGTGATAGGTTGGACTTGATGATCTCTATGGTCTTTTCCAACCTTACTGATTCTGTGATTCTTTGATTCTGTGATCCCTACTGTCTGGCTCCTGGAGCCCAGTCTGTTACCTGGGAACCTGGGCTTCTCTGTCCTAGGCCTATGGATACGGCTTCTACTTCCCCATGTGCAGGTTCAACCAGTAGCAAGACTGAATGTATATCACAGTGACACATGCAAACACAAAGGACACAGAGAAGATGCTGACAGGGATGGTTACATATGCGCAATGTCATGCAGAAGACAGTAACTTGAACTGTATCCTCATGCAACCTACTAGGATATACTGGAGATATAAACCAAGCACTCATCTTCCTTTTCTGTTGGTTCGGATTGAAGTTAATTGGTGGAGACGTACACATAGCACTGTAGATTCAGTGGCACACACTCATTTGCAGATCCCCAAGTACTGGTGTATCCTTCCTGTCTGTCCACTACCTGGGCCTATACCCTGAGTCTTCTTACCTGCCACATTGGGTAAGTCACCTGCCAGTTCATCTTGGGGCCTGCTAGCAAACAAGTTCCATATTCCTCTTGCTTATCCATTCTTATCAGCTACAAAATCTAGGTGACCTTTTTCAAAGCTGTGGCTGGATGTTCTTAATGGCCCAACAGTTGCTAACAGGAGATTTTGGGGTTTTTGACATCATCTCTCTTATCCTGTGTCTATCAGGTTTGTGTCTCTGACTGCTCTTGTTTATTGTTTTCCCCTTTAGATATTTTGCCCTTCTCAACTCCCCTTATCCTTATACTCTGCATTTTACTATGAATATTGTCTATCTTATTTCATTTTATATATGTTAAATGTAGTATGAAGGAACATGACTTTGATATTGATGAACAAATGAGTTCTGTTGTATGTTTCAAGGAACTACATTTTCAAAATGTAATACTACAGACATTTCTGAACCCCAAAAGACCATCTTAAAACACTTTTCTGTTTAGATTGTTCTTGGTCTTTCAGGACCTGTCAAAATGATTCAGTATTATATTAATCTTGCTGTTCCATTGACTTTATTAGCACTACACACTAGGGTCTGCTTTTGCTTAAAAAGATGATGATGTTTACCAAGAGTATTTCAACAAGTTATCCCAATAGTATTTTTGATTTTTTCTGTTGTTGTAGGCATTTCAGTTCTTGCTGGTTTATTCTAATGTTGCATTCCCTGGAAATATAAAAAAAAATTTAGAACATTTTTCTCTGAAATGGTCTAGTCTGATGGATACTACTAAAGCATTTTTGAATTGATGGAGAGGCAATTTCAGAACTGGCTTCCTTTTATTATCATGGCTAAAAGCATATAATCAGAACCCCATAAACATCACTGGCAGAAATTCCTTTATTCAGTTAGAGATAATTATGATAGTCTATGGAGAATGAAAAACTCAAAATATTTTTAAAAATCATATGATAAAGGCAATCTTAACCTAGATAACATTTTTGAGCAGAATGTATGTTCTTAGGGGAAAAAAAAGATAGAATAAAACTCATATTTTATTTCTGATTTTAGAAATAGATTTTGTAGGATTAATTTTACCTTTCTTTACATTTCCACTTCTGTACTAGTCATCATCAGTTCAGTTCATATCTTGGGAAAGAGAGGCACTTTAAGAATAGAATTCATCCACTTTAGTGGAAGATTAATTACGCTCTTCACCCCAGCTATATTTATTTTCCTTCACTCACTATAAAATGTGTCTGACTTGCTTGCGTAAGGTAGGCACCTGTATTTGATTGTGTGAATTCCATACTATTACATTTTATTATAGGAATGCTATTTTGTCAGTTCCAGTGTTTTTAATGTTACAAAGTATTTATCATGAAATGAAGTTTTATGAATACCATACTTATCTATAGTTTCCACATTGCAGGTAGCATTTACAGTTCCCTCAAAAGTAAACAGAGATATGAACATGCTTTTGAGGGTAGGATTTTGATCAAAGAAAATGGTAATGCAGAAAAATTTGTCATTTCCCCTTTTAGAGTTCTTTAGTGGGTTTAAAATTAAAATAGCTAATTAGCTATTAGTTTTTTCAGTTGATCAGCTGATTTTAACCATCAACTTTCTAACTATGACTGCAAGAAAACCTTATGTCATAATTCTGTTTCAATTACTTTTTTCTTATTTCCTCCCTCAAATTTTTATAAGGTGAAATTTGAGAATTTTGTAACTTTTTCTGGTATTCCTATAAGTAAAGCAAGATTTACTATTACCAGATTAACTAGGAAATCCCTTGGGCATTGTATGATAGCACATTTCCAATCTGGAAATCTCATATTTCTTAGATTGTTATGTGTTCACTCTAACAAAACCTGCAACAAAAGACTAAGTCTGTATTTTTATTTCTGAATATATATTGCTATCATTTCATTTACACATACAAACACAAAACTATTAACAGATTTTTACAGATAAAAATACTTGAATATTTTAGTTACCCATTCAGTTCATCATTGTTACTAGAAAAAGTAAATTAATTAAGCTGTAAGGTACTGCATTTTTTTGACCCATTAGGTGTTTTTTAATGTTTTCTGAACTGGTAATTAGCTAGAGTTTATTGTTGTTTGAAGGTGATTAATGTGAAGGTGAAATCTGGTACATACTTACATAAATGGGAGAAAGACTGAAGTGAAGAGTATTTCAATCTACACTAAGAGAAAAAATTACTTTTAGAAAAGTGGCAATATGCCAGGTTTACTGATAATGGTTTGTAATTAATTTCAACAGCAGGCTGCACACCTGCTTCAGAAAGTCTGAGGGTGTAAATCATTATCCCCTGAACTCCCAAGATTTTCATTTTAATTTTCCTATTTGGGCCCCCAAACTCAGCATGACAGGGACAGATGGTTTAGCAGAATTATACTTTACCAGAGCAGAGTTCTATGGGTTTCTTTCAGTAGAGGAAAACGTCCCACTGCTAGGTGAGGCCAGACTTTTCCCCATAAGCCAGAAGTTATTCCAATGCTTATAGTAGTTTTGCTGAGCAGGTATTCAAACTGGGGCAATCACAGGTTCACAGGTTGTTCTGAGTTGAAAGGGACCCTCAGGATCATCTAGTCCAACTCCCCACCAACTAGACCATGTCACTGAGCTCCTCATCAAGTGTTCTCTTAAACACCTCAAGGGATGGCGACTTAAACATACTTTCTTTTTTATTAAGTAGTCCAGGTTACTCTGTCTTTGTAAATCAGAAGTGCTTTTTCATGCATAACACTAAGAAAGTGCAACACACAGTGATGTTAATTAAATATGACATAGATACATGAATTATTCAATAAAATGCCTCATTATTCAATAAAAACTTACATTGAAAAATTGAAGATTAGCTATAAGGTTAATTTCAAAGAATCAGCACCTACTATACCCACATATTTAAAATTAATTAAATATAGAAGAATATTTGTTGACTGAATAAAATTTTCTATGGTAGTTTATTGATGCCCATAAGTAATGGTGATAGGCATCTGAATAAATATTTAATCATAGTTGTAATCAGTGTAACATTTTTAATAATTATGATGACATTAGCCTGATAACAAAGGCTTTTTCACAGCAGGTCTACTCTTGAAAAAATAGATGGATTTCAAACAAAAAATTACATGACCTAAAATTGTTGTTGCTCCCTTTAGAATACAAAATTACTTCTCCTGTTTTGCAATTGGAAATGGCTGAAAAAAATTCATGAAATAATAAGTTGGGTGTCATTATATTGTATGAGCTCATGTTTAATGACACTCTCACTTCTTTTTTTCAAATTTCTTTTATTAGCACTTGAAATCCAGATTGATTACTAGCAAAAAGATCTTTCTGAAAATCATGTGTCTCTGGGAATGCACTTCCTAAATAGCATTCCTCCCGAAATTTCTACAGTATTCATCACTGAATCACACCTCAGAACAGCAAACACACTTATTTTACACAGTTAAGGGATTTAATGAGATGTTCTAGAATTTTATAAACCAATTTTTTCATATGTATCTCATACTTCACAAATTAAGCAGTGAGCTTCTTACAAAGCACCAAATTTTCAAGAATGGTCATGTATATCTAGGTTCAAATCACAATAAAATAGGAAATTATAGCTCTTTTATAAATGCATCTACACAGTCCCAGACACACTTTTTGCATAATGTGTAATACATATTCAAACTTTTCATTGCAAATATAATGATAATGACATTTGTGGTTACTTCAAAAGACCTCTTGGCTTTTTAAAACATGACAAGATTCAATATGTAGTACTTGAACTTAGCAATCCAGTGATCTTCAACTGGAATTTCTCTGACTTCACTAAATTAAATTTAGCAATGATCTAGGATAAATTTCTAAACCTACCTATAATATCAGACATTAAATATGACATCAAGTTCAGCCAGATTTTATGAAGACCAACCCAGCTTTCTCTGTTCCACCTGCTGGAAAATCCTTGTAAACATAGTGCAGGTGTATTGACCCATGAAGACTTAAAAATTCATGAAATATTTCACACTTATAGAAGATTTATTTTACAAGTTAAGTGCAGTAAAGATTTTGAACGTAAGCTGGTAGCATTAAGGCGATACTACTCCAGAGTAGTTATTAAAGGAAAGCACATCTTTCTTTGAAGTAAATTATAATTTTGGACCATTGTCTGAATAAAATGTCAGAATTAATTTGAAAGAGAAAACTCTGCAGTGTTGAATATCCTGTCTGCTTGCATGCAATTTCATAGAAGTTTTGGTTGCAAGGGAGCTTGAAGATCACCTAATTCGAAACCTTCTGCCTGGACACATTCTGATAGACCAGACTGCTCAAACCCCCAGCCAACCTGACCTTGAACACTTCCAGGCGTGGAGCATTGACAATTTCTTTAGGCAACCTGTTCCGATGTCTCACCACCCTCACAGTAAAGAATTTGTTCCTAATAGTTAATTTGCAGTTTAAAGCCTTTCCCCCTTTTCCTATCATTACATGCCCTTGTAAACAATCCCCCTCCAGCTCTTTTGTAGCCCTCTTTAGATACTGGAAGTCTGCTAGAAGGTCCCCTCTGTTCTTCAGGATGAACAATCCCAACTCTCTCAGCCTGTCTTCATAGAAGAGATGTTCCAGTCTTCTTATCATCTTCACAGTCTTCCTCTTGACTTGCTCCAACAGGTCTATGTCTTTCTTATATTGGAGTCCTCACAACTGGATGCAGTACTCCAGATGAGGTGTCAGGAGAACCTAGTAGAGAGGCAAAATTGATGTGTTGGTTGTGCTTTTGGTACATCCCGGATATGATTGGCTTTTGGAGCTGTGAGCGCACAATGCTGAGTTTAGTTCAGCTTTTTGTTCATCAGCATTCTCAAGTCCTTCTTCAGGGCTGCTCTCAAGCGATTCCCTGCCCAGCCTGTACTTGTGCTTGGAATTGCCCTGATCCATCTGCAGGACCTCACACTTGGCCTTGTTGAACTTCATATGATTCACATATGCCCACCTCTCAAACCTGTCCAGGTCCCTGTAGACGGCCCCCCTTCTCTCCAGTGTGTTGATTGCACCACACAGTTTGGTGTCATTGACAGACTCACTGAGGAGTCACTCAATCCATGTTTCTAACAAAGGCACTTAATGCCACTAGTCCCAATACTGTCCCTTGCAGAATGTGTCATCACTTGGACATTGAGCTATTGACCACAACTTCTTGAGAGTGGCCATATAGCGAATTCCTTATCCACCCAAGAGTGTATCCATCAAATCCATGACTTTCACGTTTAGAGCCAACAGTGTTATGTCAGCGTCAAGTGCTTTGCACAGGTCTAGATAGATGACATCAGTCACTCTTCCCACACCCACAACTGCTATAACCCCATCATAGCAGCCCAGTAAATTTGTCAGGCACTATTTGCCCTTAGAGAATGATTTATCAAGAGTTTGTAAAAACTGAAATATGTAGTATGAAGGATGTTCATTTATATCCAGAGTACAACTGACAGTTGCCTTTGGAAATTAGTAAGATGTATTTACTTAATCCTCTGACTAAACCTCTTTTGATATTTTTAGTGTAAGCATATAGGCAAAGATCCTAAAGAATTATCGTTTTACTTTGCAGATTGAGATAGAAATGTACTAAGGGATTTATCCAGTGCCACAAAAAAACAGATCAGTTTTAGGCTTGAGAGTAGATTTCTAGTTGTCCTTGTGTCTAAATTTATCGGGTATTGCATTTTTGCTCACATAAAGGAGACTTGCAAGTAAAATACAGGTGCTCAAAATATTATATTGATAGATTCCTAGTGGATTTATTTTTCTTTTTAAAATAACCACTGACTATATAAACTGTAAGTGACAAAACTGACTATCATCTGATGAACAGTTGTAATAATTTTAAAATCATCATATATTAAACTTCCATATCTCTTTACTTGTCTGCATAGAAAAAAATATGCTTTTCAGAATAATTAAGTACTCTGAAAATAGTTATGAAAGTGATTTTTTTTTTTTTTTAATGGGAAGCTTCTCTGTAATGCCAGTCTTTTGTCAAGTTTACATGAAGAATATACTTTCAGGGCTGATAAAACCTCTGAGAGGATGCCCATCCTCTATGTGATGTGATGTTTCCAATATAGAAGACTATGCTTAAACCAAGAGACCAAGAACCAATATATCTTTTTCTTCCTACCCTAACATTTTGACATTACTCTTGGTTTATGGCGCTCAGCTGTCATCACATTCCATTTCAGAGACAAACTTCATCCAGCAGTTTGGAAACAAGATTTTTCATTGCATTTTCCAGAAATGTTATAGAATATTCTTATATGAAAGAAATTATTACAAAGATAAGTATTCCTAATATGGAGACAGACCACCCGAATCATGACCTGAACATCAGGCGTGACATAAACCCACCATTAGACAAGTGCTTTGTATTATGAGCTGGCATACAGAACCAGGGGTTATATCCCCTCCTTCCTTTTCTCTTCCAGGATGAATAACAGCACAGAAATCCACATTTCATTGGCTGCAGAAAAACTGGTTCAGATGAACAAATGTTCAGACTGGTTCACTGTGTTTGACTTCTCCTTGGTTTGTATTGTGAGAATGTATAAACACAAGATTCGTTTCCGTTGGTGTTTTTATTCTCCGTTCTCAGAGAGAGTAGGTTGTCCCCCACAGTACTGGCTAACTTCAACTTTGATTGAGCTTTGGCCACACAAATTTTCTCCCTTACAGCAGTGAACAGCAGCATCTCTGTAGTCCTCCCAAGTCAATAATACTGCTAAAACAGAGAAATTTACAAAAGTAAGTGACTGAAAGTCATGAAAGCTGGAAGAAATATATTTTCTCTATGTGTAAATAAATTGTATCGAGTGCAATGGATTATTTTCTCTCTATATTGTTAAGATTCTTCCCATCATCCATTTATTATTTAATGTAGTGCTTTTTGATTTGCATCTATAAAATACCGAGCCACTTGGCCTAGGGTACTCTTTTCTCTTAAACTTAATTTTAAATATGAGTGTCTCTTTAAAATGAAGAATGTTATGAAATTTTGTTCTGGAGCAGCTCTGGAATGCCTAGTGTAAGATCAGAGTTAGTGGGAATGTTACAGTAATGCCTTGCTGTCTCAGGGTTCACCATTTGCTGCTTCAGTCCATTGCAGGGTCCTCCGCCCTTTACTGACTTTACCATATTTACTGTATTTACCATATTTACCCTATTTACTGCTACTTTGCAGATTTTGCAGCATCTTTTGGGAACCGACCCTCTGTGATACTTGAGGGATTATTATATAATGCTAGCTCAGCTGATGTTAGAAGGAGCATGTCAGTGTAGGAGAATCCCTAGTAGGGCAGAAAACGATGCTCTGGCTGTGTCTGCAACACCGATAAAGATCAGAAAGTACTAAATTGAGTAAAGGCTACTGTCCTTTTGCATAACAAAGGATATACTCACCCCAAAGAGCTGTATCAAGGATCATTCTGGGACAATCAGGCTTTGTTTCACTGACTTTAAAAAGGATTTGCATTTGCATCAGCAAACAGTATTGTTTGGCCTTCTAATTATAAAACCAGTTTACACATTGGGATTACCTCTTGATAGTGAAAGGTCAATTTTTATGTCCTTTGGAACAAAAAGTGGAACCCATTTGAAAAGTTGGATGTCTTTCACTGTTTCAATAGTATCATGACATCTAGTATTTTACCAAACAAATGGCAGATTAAAACCTCAAAACTCTTAGACACCCAGCAAAAGAAAACTCTTTTCTATTAATTCTGTGTGTGACATCAAGCTATCGTGATTGCACAAAGGAAATAAAGCTGCTATGCAATAAATCTCTCAGAAAGTCCTTTCTGAGTAGTTTTTCTACTTATGGCAGAGGCTGCAATGACTTCAGCACTATTTGTTTGACTTAATAGTGCAGAGGTGAATGAGTCATAAGGTGCCTCTGGTTATAATTTTGGAAGGTAAGAGAAGTAAATTACCCCCCCCCCCCTTTTTCCAAGGACCGTAAAAAAATTGTGTTCAAATATACACATAACTACTCTTTATTTTAGTGAAGATTTTTTGTTTGTTTTAAAGTTGGTGGATTGAAAATCATTAGAGACTGATGTGAATCTTTAAAAATTATGTTATGTGGGCATAAGAAATAATACGCTGTGTTTCATTGGGAAATGAGCATTATCTGACATATTGAGCAAAACACTGATTTATAGAGCAGACTGAAGAAGAAAAAGACCCCATCGTAAACTATATTTTTGCAGTTACTGCAGAGTGTTTAGGGGTTACACATGGTTAGCAGTTATCCTTGTTGCTACATATACTTGCATTATCTTACAAAACCATATACAGTCAGCCCTCTTGCACTTCACGCCCCCCAGAATGCGGCTTCAGATCCTAGCATCATGATTTTTTAGCAATGTAGGAGACCCATTTCACAACTGCGCATGCACGACCTGCCGCCGCGGTGACGGCCCAGGCAGTGGAATGGGCGTCGGTGGGGGCGCGGGCAGCAGCGGGGGCTGCACGGGTGACAGGGGCTGCTCAGGGGGCGGCAGCAGGGGCAGCCTTGGTGACTGCGGCAGCAGCGGCGGTGCAGCCACCATTCAACACGGAAGTTGGGCTGCGCGGGTCCCAAATAAGACCGCAGGTCCGCGTTATAGGAGACCCGACTGTATTTATGTTATTTACATATACATATAAGATCAAAATTTTAAAAGATACAACTAATAGCATTCCTTATGTGAGATAAATATTTGCTTATTTACATTGCATTTTCATTTATCTGTATTGCTAAAATAAAATAACTTTCGTACTTAACCATTTTCAAAAAGTTCCTTTATGACAGCATGTTTCAAAGTCCTTCAGCTTATCTTTATGGCTGTGAAAACTTTCTAGTTCTTGGTGGCTGGAGATTCTTCTTTGCTCTACAGAGAACTTTACCAACCCATGAGAGTCAAAAAATTGCTGACATGAATCTGACTTTTCCAGAACAGTGAGAGAACTCAGCAGACCAACATGAGCTGCAGGCAGAAAAAAATTACTACAGTCAAGTCTACTCCATGGTCTGGACCCTCCTCCATGAAGCCCTCCATCCACATTGATTGGCAGCTCATTAATATGCAAATTTACCCCACACCCTCACACCACCCCACGGCGCTGTTTCGAAACTGCCCTGCTATGTGTCAGTGTTCGTGTTGGTGCTTCCCAGTACCTGTGGCCACCCCACACCAGGAAAACTCTCTTTTCTGCTCGACAGCTGACACGGGTGTGGGGAGCCACCTGTGCCGCTGTCCCAGTGTCTCTCTGGGTTGGTAGACCTGGTCTCTTGTGGTAGACGTGTTCTCAGACACCACAGCTACCCTGAGACAGACTCGGAGACGATGTCTAACCTGAAATTGCGTAAATCTTCCCCTGAGCTGAGGGAAACAGGGTGGGCAGCGCTTGAGCCGAGCCACTGCAGGAGCGGCGCACTCCTGCCTCAGCTCCGCCGTGGCCAGTCTGGGGTGGGGATGGATGTCTGGCTTGGTTCTGCTGCGGCCCGCCCAGGGCGGAGGCCCACCCTGGCTCGCCGCCCCGTCTTGCCGCCCCAAGCTAGCCTGGCGCAGGTGGCTGCAGGGGCAAAATTTGCATATTCATGACTACTTAATTTGAACATTCTTGTGTGTCAGGTCACACATGCGCAGTCCCAAAACAGGCCTCTTTAATCGCTGAAAAATCATGCTGCTAAGATGTGAAGCCTCAATATGGGGGGTGCGAAGTGGAAGAGGGCCGACTGTACATTCAGAAAGCTGTCAAAGGGTTCAAAAGTTCACAGTGTATACCGATCAGTCCCACAAGGTGGAGGTCACTTGTTCAAAAAGAAGGTACAATTTGGGTAAACACTAAATTGCTCCTCACTGAGTGTGGATTTAATATACCATACCACCCTCTTTAAAATCCCATACAACAGGATTTTTGTGTTAACATGTACAATAGATGTTTGAGATATGATTATTTTCATCTTAAAGTATGTGTCTGAGTAGAATAAGTGCTTTTAGAGGTTCTCATTTGGGAAAAAATAGATTTAAGCATTTCTTAGACATCTTTCCAACAATACCAGAATACCTTATAACTGGACTCTCAGTAGTGTTATGTTCCCATTTCCTCTTCCAACTCTGTAAATAACAAAATAAAAATTGGAGCAGGGCCTTTAAAAAAATATTTTACAGCACAAGGGAATTCTCTTTTTGTTGACTTTGAGAATCAGACTTTCTTTTATGCTTAGTGAACACTTATCTGAAAATTGAAAGCAATAGGGTCATGAATATGAATCTCACATCTTATGTGAATGTCAGATATAGCTAAGCTTCGGGGTATTCTAGTATGCTTTTCACTCTGATTATATCAATATTTAAGAAACATTTTAATAAAAAATCTTTTCAAATTGATATGTTCTTGTAATATTTTTTTTCGTTTTGATGAATATCTTCTAATAAAGCAATATTTTAAAAGAAAATTGTAAAAAAACCCCCACCAAACCCAGAAACCAACCAACCAGTAAAAATCGGTGAGGTGTTGGCAGAAAGCTGAGTAATATGATACAAAAGAAAACTTTTTTCTTCTAGATGGAAATGGTTATATCCTTTCTTAGGAACATTTTCTACAGAAATGTTGACCTCAGTTTTTTGTGAACAGCTCCTTACACGATGACAGTCCTATCTACTACAATTCTTTATTCTGAGAGGGAAAGGGGTTTTTTATTTTATCTTTTCAAGCTTGAACTTTTATTGCCATAGCAAGTTCTTAACATTCTGTTTATAGTATCTAAAAATGGACTTGCAGGAACAGCCCAGAGGAAACAAGACATATGCAGTAATCTATGGAGTTGTTACTCTTCATGAACATTGGTAGTACTGACAAACACATGACTTACTAAACCATGAGCCGTCTAGATTACTGTGGATAGAACTAAAGACCTGCAGCATAACTGTAGAAGACAGTCTCTGATTGCACTTGAACATTAAAATAATAAAATTATTTATGCTATCCTTTTAACAGAAAGGTTTTCATTTAAACCATGCAAGCTTTAAGAGCTATCATGTGGAATTAATATGCTAAAAAGCTCGCTGTTTCAGAGCAATTAATGACATCTTCAAATAACGCCCACTAAAAATGGGAACACTTTCCATAAATTCCTTCCATGTCATCCCGGCCCTCAACTTTTGTCTTGATTAGTGCAGTCTCTAGACCCCACTAGCACCAATTCTTGCTTCTTCTGAAAGTCTACAACAGTCCAGTAGTGTCATGTGTGCTTCTTCTTTGGGATCTGACCATCTGAACTTTCTTTGGCAATCTTCTTCTTCGAAAATCAAAGAATGGAAACTGTTAAAGATCATCTAGTTCCAACACTCCTTCCACAGAGTTTCACTGATAGTAATTTGGTGTGGAGAAATGAAATAGCTGAACAAAAAGTGAGAAGAACAGAGGGGTTTTTTGCATGCTCTGTAGAAGTACGTTCACAGTAGAAGTCATGTCCTTTCAATCAAGCCAGTGGTCATGTAGTGGATGCAAGCTCAGCTATCTCAGTGTAACTGTAATAATAACTTCGTGCAGAAATCTTTACAAAAATATTTGAATAAATAAAGCGATAGAAAGTCTTGCTGCAAACATAACAGAGTACATAGCCAAGAGACCTTACTATCTTCTGCAATCTCTATATGGAAGAATTGATGTTGTCCTCTAAACAGAGATTTCTATTTTGAAACCTTTGAACATTTACACAGCCCATAGGTAAATTTCAGAATTGTCACCATTGCCCTGTGTATTCAGATTTCAAAATTTTGCAAACTCTCTTAGAAAAAGGTTCTCACTCAAAAGGTCAAATAATGTTTTAAATTACTAAGGACAAGAGACTTGCTGCTATTTTTTTTAATCTGAACCATCTATTTTTAGGTGTACAAGAGAAATAGCAGCAGTTGATATTTATTTTTGCTGTGTTAGTGAGTGCTCATCACTAATGTAATGGGCAGATCTGATTCTACAAAAACCAGATGTTTTGTCCAAGTACCACACAGTATACCTGCTGGTGCAGAGTTTTGATATTTTTTAAAGTTCTTTATCTCATCCCTCTGGTCTGTGTGCAATCATGTCTATATTACCCTTTGCTAACTAGAGGAATACAATGCTAGTGATATGTATATTTTATTTCTGTTTCTGTTGCTACCAGGTATATCAAAATTACAAATGGAATCAGACAGATTTTAATCTTTATTGCTGCTATCAGAAATATACGGTGATTCTTTCAACTCCTATACTTTTACTCTGTCAGATTTTCTTATTCTCTTTACACCTTCAATATTCCTTTCTGCTCTACTCTGTTGGCAGAAATAAAGTGATTGTGAATTGCAGAGAGGAAAGACACAACTGACTTGAATTTATTTTCATTTTAACTCTGTATATCTTACATAACCTTAAATTTGACAGTTTCTGTCCAGTACTTATTTATTCTCTTTCTTTTCCTGGTCCAAATGCTTTTTGGTGTCAGTCATCTATGGGCAACGTGAGTGGATTAAAAAAAATGAAAGTAATATTGAAGTTTAAAATTCTGAAGGGAATTTGCCTTTACATATTGTTCCACTGGCTAATAAAGAACACAAATATAAGAAACTCTCCCATTTTAAAAAGTTATATTTTCAAACCTCGAAGTTAAACATAGCCAAGGACAATTTTCAGTTTCAGAGGGCTTTCTTGCTTTTTTTCCTGTGGGGAAGTAATAGAGATTGAAACAGTTGTGTAAATGTAAATTTCATTAAACTGCACATGAAGTGGATGAACCTCCTTGATTCTGCTACCCACAACATCGTCTCACAAAGTTTATTCTCACTGACTTTCTGCCTCTCAATTCATTGACAGAAGATAAAGAATGGAGAATGGAAAGATCCATCAGTTCTCAAAAGATTTTTGAAAGAAACAACCCTCCCCTGCTGCTACTTACCATAGCTTTCAGAAGCTCAATTTCTATTTGTATTCTATGCTGACACCTAAAAAACAGAAGCATAGGAATATCTGATCCACACAGATCCCATATAGCAGCAAGGATAAGAGCATTTAGAAAGCCCCTTGCTCTTTTGAGAGAGCCTCTTGGTGTTAAATTGGAAGAAAGGAGACAAAGAAAGTCCAGCCTTGGGAAAAATGAGAGAGCCAGTCACATGCTTTAAAATATTGTGAACCATTTCTCTGCTTGTTCCCTCCCTCTAGAGGAGATTACAAAAATGTAAACAAATGCATAGTAAAATTTCAATAGTTTTGTTGTTCTTCCTCATGGAAGGCGATAGGGAGATAATCCTCATGACCTAGATCTACTCATTTATACGTAAAGGATGTAAAATTAATTCAAAAGACATTAGGGAAAAAAATATATTCTAATCCTTCCAGATGCGCGATTATGATATTTCCCTGTAGGGAAAGAGGGCTAGCGGCTTAAAAAGAGTTTAAGAATCAAATAATAATACACTCACTGTCAAAAACATAAACTTCCTTCAGACCTGAATAAAATTTTGAAAGTTTGCCTAGGAACTGTCTCTATGTCTGACAGAAGCCAACTTAATAATTTAAAGAATTACTTGATCTTTGAGTGAAAACCTTTTTCTAGGAGAGTTTAAAATTTTGAAATCTGAGTACACAGAACAATGGTGACAATTCTGAAATTTACCTATGGGCTGTGCAAATGTTCAAAGGTCTCAAAACAGAAATCTCTGTCTCCTTAGCAGAAAACACAAATTCTAAATTACTCACATGTACGAATCATTGAGTACAAACATAGGGGGGTGTTGCTAAAATTATGAGGCCAAATTGTCAGAGTGATGCCCAAGGTGACCAGTGTGTGCAGTGTGGTGGAGGTTCTATCACCAAAGACCTGTGAACTCCAGTCTTAAGTCAAATAAAATAGGCTTACATGAAGTTGACTTTAATGTGTAATGAGGTCTACAAATTCAAGATGTTTTGGAGATAAATAGAGATGGGTACTGAGTTAAAAAATGATGATATGTTATCGCAAAGTTGAGTTTCCCTTATGCTTCATTAACAGTTATTGTAGCTATCTCCCCTCAAGCTATTTTCCGTCATAACTCGGTAGAAGTATTTTGGCTCCGGAAGCCGTATGAGAGGAAATATGTCCCAAAATATGTCCTTCCTACATGTGACTGATAGGTCTTATCTGACACTGGCTGAAACCTCACAAAATAATGGTTTCTATGGACTTTATTGTTTCAAAGTGAGAGAAATTTCAGGTAAGCCAAGGATTTTTCTCTATTATGATGACTGACATTCATTGTTTAGTAATGCAAAACCATAGATGAGAGCATAAAACCCTCAGAATACAAATTCCCTTGAAATGACGAGGCTTATTGATTCAATATCTTTTCTTTAGAGAGAGGATTTTGAGAAGAAAGCTGCAACCTCAGGTTTCAAAACAGGCACACTATTGTGTGTACTGTTTACAGTACAGTTCTATATACCAAATAAATGAGTTAGAATAAATCTTTCTGTTCTGTGTTATTCACATGTAAAAAAAAAATACTTACATGCCAGCAGTAAATTCCATTGCAGCAAAAAGAACTATTATAAATTCTTCTGGAAAGGAATCTAAATTTTAGACAACCTCAATTGATCTTTAAATCCTCTTTATTTAAAAATTTCCGCTGTATTCAATATCTGTATATTTGCAACTACTTTTGAAATGGAAATCAGAAGTAAAGCCAAAACACCAGGGTCACCATCAGAGTAGGCTTACAGCTGTAAATGCACACAACCTAGCACCATATCCTGTTGTTAAAACCAGTCACTATGAATATAGAGAAGATGAATTAAGAGTCACCTGAAGAGACTGTAGGATATTAATAGTGTGCAGATGTGTTTGTAATATGTATTTACCTTATGTGAATACAAATTCCTGGACAGCACAATCTAATTTATTCATTGCAAAGACCGGAAGAGTTTTGGACGTTTTGAAAGTTTTGTGTCTTCATCTCTATTAGTGTATCTCAGACAAAGACAAGAGATGGGCTTTGTCATGTACCTTTTCATGGCACTATTGTTTCCATGCAGGAGGACCAGTGGAATTATATCCATCATAACAAGCTGTGTTTTGGAGTTTTTAAAAATATTTTCTTTATTATTTTGAAAACAGTCCAGAAGGAACATAAAATGCCACCTCCTTAGCAAAGTGTAGACCTATATGCCACTTCAAATATTCAAAGATGTTTAAGAAATCTTTTGCCTGTGTATTTGTTCAAAGAACAAGAATGAATTTCATTCTTCATGTGTAAGAGTTGTTTAATTGCTAGCAATAGTTATTTACATTGACAGTACATGCAGTGATTAATTCATAGGTTTCCTAAGGGAAGACTAAACCACATAAAGGTCTCAACAATGCAAACCAGGGTGGAAAGTGCACTGTAAAATATTTAGTGAACACTAAAGTAAACCACAGAGAACTACAGAAGGAGAGAAGGGTAGGGAAGAATATAGTAGCTGCCTCAAAATAAAATGCTTTGAACCTAGAGATATATATTTTAAAAGAGATGAAAAACTGCTTCCACTGGACACATAAACACACTGAACTGGGATAATCTGTAAGGAAGTGTATCACAACGAAGAGAAATACTAGGTAACCTCTGTCTGACTTTGCAATTTACAGAAAAGTTTACGTTAGATATGAGTCATAAATGCGTCAGTGCTAATCAAAAGCTTGTCCATAAGTTTCTACGTCAAATTGATTGTTCTGAAATGTTAATGTTATTTTACAAACTATAGTGGGTTACTTTATTATTCTAATTAAACACCATTATAATTTCTTGCTCTTGTACTAATTGCATTGAATGTTAATTTGATTTCTTTACTTGCACAGTTATCAAATTGTGGACAATACCTTAAAATTAAAGAATGTTTTGGAAAATTCCTTCCGCAAGTCATATAATGTACAGCTATTACCTCTGCAAATTAATCTTTACTAGTAGAGTGTATAAAGTTGTCAAATTCTAGTTTGCTGTCTTATTACTATGTTATACCTTATCAGATAGCTATATTTGTCTTTCATTGCTTCAGGATACTCTTACAACTTGCATTGCTATCGGCTGGGGGAGGAGTGGCTTGAGAGTAGTGAAGTAGAGAGGGATTTAGGTGTAATGATTGACAGGAAACTCAATATGAGCCAGCAGTGTGCCCAGGTGGCTAAGAAGGCCAATGGCATCCTGGCCTGTATCAGGAACAGTGTGGTCAGTCAGACTAGGGAGGTTGTCCTTCCCCTGTACTCAGCACTGGTCAGACCACATCCTGAGTACTGTGTGCAGTTCACAGAATCACAGAATCACAGAATCACAGAATACTATGAGTTGGAAGGGACCCACGAGGATCATCTAGTCCAACTCCCCAGCTAACGCCTGTACAGAGACCGAACGCACGCCCCAGAGTGGTGAACATAAACCTAGTTCCCTCAGAGGCTCACAGGCCACTCTGAGCCAGAAGGGACCCACAGGACCATCCAGTTCAACACCCCCCCAGCTAGACCATGTCACTGAGCGCCTCATCCAGTCTTCTCTTAAACACCTCCAGGGACGGTGGCTCTACCACCTCCCTGGGCAGTCCATTCCAATGAAGGATCACTCTCTCTGTGGAAAAACCTCTTCCTTACATTCAGTCTAAACCTCCCCTGGCGTAGCTTAAGGCCATGTCCTCTCATTCTGGTGTCGTCAGCCTGAAAGAAGAGGTCCACACCCACCTGGCGGCAACCTCCCCTCAGGTAGTTGTACACAGCAATGAGGTCACCTGTCTGGGCTCCCCAGTTTAAGAAGGATGTTGAGCTGCTTGAGAGGGCCCAGAGAAGGGTGACAAGGATGGTGAATGGACTGGAGGACAAGCCCTATGTGGAGTGGCTACGGGAACTGGGATTGTTCAGTCTGGAGGAGGCTCAGAGGTGAGGGAACTAGGTTTACGTTCACCACTCTGGGGTGTGCGTTCGGTCTCTATATGGGCATTAGCTGGTGAATTGGACTAGATGATCCTTGTGGGTCCCTTCCAACTCATAGTATTCTGTGATTCTGTGATTCTGTGACTTTATTGTTCATGGTACTCCATACTTTGATGAAAAACACCACACACTTTCATCCAGAGATGAAAAGATGTCTATACTTCTTACTATATATAAAAAAGCAACAATATGCTCTTATAATTATTTCCAGTAGTTTCTCTTAAATAAATGGATACTTTCTCTGGATTCCTAGTTTTCTCCATCTGTGCAAGTTTAAAGACAGGATACTTGTTGGAATAGTAAAGGGTGCTTATGCCTAGATGTGACACCAGGCATCATTCCCTCTGGTGATGTGAACTTCAAGCACTACTCTCCTTTCTTTTCAAATGAACACAGCTTTCATTCTTATACATAGATGCTTAGGTCTCTGCAGGGAGTGAGAAACACCTTGCTGGGAAGGGACGTGGATGTCACAGCTCTGAAAGCCCTGATAGGTTTTGAGTGAACCTGCTTGGGCCCTCCAGGCCAATGGGTCCTCATCCGTCGTGGCCCAGCGCCCCTTTTCAGCTCAGTCCATGCCCACTGACACCGTAAAGCACTAGTCTGAAGTCATCACTGCTTCTGCTGGAACATGATCCATAGTTGCAACAGGTCTGATCTTCTGACAAGTGAAAATGCAAACAGTCCTTGTTAGGAAGATTACTGTGTAAAACAGAACAAGGGGGAAGTCTGATAAGCACACAAGAAAATACAAAGCAATGACCACTCTCAGTTCAGGTGGCCTGGATGCACATCACCAAAAAGCCTATTATCAGGTGTAGTTATAGGGAATACTAGAAGATAGTCATAAAAACATTTATGGGATGCTAGTTCTTTTTTTGAAGGTGCAGAAGAAACAGCAAATGTTGCTTTTGAAAGCAACATCTGGTAGTTTTGAGGCAATATCAGATCTTGTGTTTGAGCAACAGAAGACCAACTGGTATTTTCAAGTTCACAGGTTCACAGGATATTATGAGTTGGAAGGGACCCACAGGATCATCTAGTTATTAATTTAGAATGTTTTAAAACCTTTCTGAAAAGTAAGCAATGTCCTAAATTATGGGGTTTATGGCCAAGTAGAGGGTTTTTTTTGTTTTACAAATCATCAGATTACTTCCTTTGCATTCTGATTATTAAGATTTTGACTGTTTGATCATGGTATTAATAATTTGTCTTGTATTAACAATTTCAGTTACATATTTCTCCTTTCCTGTAGATTGATCTATTATTTTTCACCTAACATTTATATGCATATTGTTGTAGGAAGGAAGGGATATAAATAAGGACATCTATCCATCTAATTACCTTAATTGATTTGTGCCGAAATAGTTGACCTTTAGTACTTGGTTCTCCCTTCACATTCAGAACTGACAGCTCATTCTGATGATCATCAACCATGGGGAAAATAAGTTAAGGTTTCAATTAAAAGCGTGCAGTGTAGGCTAATCTATGGATCTCACATTAGTAATGCTCCATGCTTTCTTGATAGAGAATATGTGTCACGTTTGAGCTGGAAAATATTACATGAAAAATACCTGAACAAGTAAAGCAATGAAGTATATCTAAAACTTGAGAAACAAACCCACTCGGGAGTTTTAAAGCACTTATTCATATATGTCTATGCATTACACCTAGTAAATAGCACCTGCTTTTCAGGCCAAAGTTCACAAGATATGTAAAATAAGATAATTGATATGTTGTCTTTCTTGGTTGGCATGAGAGTACTGATGCCCTCAGTTATCTACACTGTAGTGTCTGTTATTTTTCAGAAAAAGCTGATCTAAAGCTGCTTTTTATTAGACAAAAAGGTAGAAAAATTCCACACATTGGCAAAGCATCAGACACATCTGTGATCTTTAAGACTGCACAAAACAGAAGTAATAAATGTTGAACTAGATGAAATACTGTAATTATTAGAGTTTTGTTGCTTTTGTTTGGAGTTAGATTTTCCTTCAATAAGTTCATTAAAAGAGTTTTCAAAAAGTTTTATTTTTTTTACATCTGGAAAACACTTTTCATTAAATGACTTCAGTGAATTTGAAGAAGGTGCAATGAGCACAACTGTGTTTCAAGCCAAAGCTGTGCCAGAAATATACCTTGATTGTAATCTGTATATTACATTAGCATGTTTTGAAAGAGAAAAGATAAGTGTTTTCATAAGAAAAATATGACAATAATCTCAAATCACTTTTCTCAGTTTGAAATTGCTTTACTTTGGACAGTTGTTATTTCATAATTGGAATATATTAGTACTTTTATTATTTATGTAACTGCAGTTGGAAGCAATCTGTTGCTGAAAGTGTTCTGTTTTAAAGTGCATTTTGGTTGTTCTGGTGTATGTTATATGTTAGATGCAATGTGGGAATAATTGGGCATATATTGTGTAATCTATTTGCTGAATTATGAGTATGAAGTGGAAGTAAGATGAAAAATTGATTGTGTTTTGAGTAGGAAGGGAAGCAATGCCTAACTCTAAGAGCATTTTAACATTATTCACTATAATTCCTCATAAAAATTCATTACATTTAAATTAGCTCTAAGAGTATATTATTCCAAAAATGTTGATTCATTTGTTAATAGCGACTGGAAACATTCTTTACTATCTGTCAGTCAGTATTTTAAGTTTTCAAATCACTTCCTCTTTGTTATTTTAAAGGAAAATAAAATATATCTCTAATTTTTTTTCTATATCTGTCTATAAGATTCTATGTTCCTAAATTTAGTGCCTTCTTTGACGAGTTTTTTAAGAAAGAGACAAATTATATAGAGGGAAAAGCTATTGCAGATTTTCAATTTAAATTGTACCGTATCTTTCTTGAACAATGGACTACTGAAAGTAAAAAGATAAACAGAATGATTTTTGTATTGCAGGTTTACTTATTTTTGCCAAAGACTTGGCAAAACATTTTTTTTCCTCCAGGCAAAGACTATCTTGCATAGATAAATTTTCTCCTTTTCTCATGCTATCACATCCATGATGACAAAGGTAGATGAAGATCATCAGCATATTTATTTTCCTTGGGAACTTTCAGCTTCGAAATTATTCCCCACTACTTCTTTGGAAAAAAAAATCAAATCTCTTGATCTTTACTTCTCTGAAGAAGAACAAAACATTTTGAGCAGAAATACACAAATGAAGCTTAACTGATTTATGATGACAGGAATAGCAAAAAGGAGGGTTTGGGTGGACCTTATCGCTCACTACAACTACAGGAAAAGAGGTTGTAGCAAGGCAGGGGTCCACCTCTTCTCCCAGGCAATCAGTTAAAGGGCAAGAGGAGATAGCCTCAAGCAGCACCATGAGAAGTTCGGGCTAGACATCAGGGTGGTTAAGCATTGAAATGGTCTGCTCAGGGACACGGTGGAATCACTGTCCTTGGAGGTGTTCAAGAAATTACTGGAATGTAGCACTTAATCACAGAATCACAGAATATTCTGAGTTGGAAGGGACTTTCAAGGATCATGGAGTCCAAGTCCTAAGTGAGTGCCTATACAGGGATTGAACCCATAACCTTGATGCTATGAGCACCATATTTTATCTATCTGAGCTAATCTCAGGGTCACGTCATCTTTTTTTTTTTTTTTTTTTTTCAATAACCTCATCCCATTATCTAGATCACGTCAATGAGTTCTTCATCCAGTCTTTTCTTAAACACCTCCAGGGATGGCAACTCCACCCCCTATAGTCTAGTTAACAAAGTGATGATTGGGCAAAGGTTGAACTTGATGATCTTGTAGGTCTTTTCCAACCTTTATAAGTCTATAATTTTGTGACTAAGACAAAGGAGATATGAACAAGTTGAAATGTTAGGATGTCAACATTCATATAACTATTCATACAACATTCCTTTAAATTCTGTGGCAGAAAGTAGCCATTTATTAAACCATGCCATTGTCAAGGTTTGAGGCAAATTTGGGGCTGAGCCAAAGAAAAACAAAATAAACCACCCCTCCCCCTCACCAGGTTCGGGAAAAAAAAAAACCCAAGGAAGAGTGGGAAAAGTATAAACTATTTACTTTGGTAAACAGACAAGATACAACAGTGTTAAACAACAAAACCTGAGATGTCCCACAAATCTGGTGATGAGGAGAGTCCTGTGATGTAGAAAGTCCTGTATGTGAAGAGTCCTGTCGATCTCGATGAGATTCCAGCCGACAGTTCCAGAAGAAATCCCTCGGGTCCAGATGTAGGCAGTCCAGGAGAAACCAAGAGACGATGAGGAGGAACCCCCGGGGGCAGGGGAAGGGAACTGCAGGCCCTCTTCCCCTCTTCCAGTGGTTGGAGTGCAGCAGGAAAATATGTCCCAGAAAAAAAAGCAAAAAAACAAGGGAAAAAAAAANCATTCCAGATGGTTTTCACCCAACAATTAGATCTCCCTGTGGTACACAACGTGTTGCTCCGTCTTTCAACATTATCCACCAAGTGCACCCTGGTCCCTGAGCGAAAACAACACCACGAATGGGTTTGTCTGAACTTGAAGTAGAATTTACCCAAACAGTCTTTCCTAATAGACCTCTAGCCTGTACTACTGGTACCTTATCTCCATCTACAACATGCAAAGACTCAGACTGGGCTGGACCAGCTCTGTTGGTGGAACCTCGAGTGTTAACTAACCAGGTGGCCTTTGCTAGATTCTGCTCCCAATTTTTGAGAGTTCCTCCACCTAGTGCCTTCAAGGTGGTTTTCAACAACCCGTTGCACCGTTCCACTTTGCCTGCAGCTGGTGCGTGATAAGGGATATGGTACACCCACTCAATGCCATGTTCCCTAGCCCAGTTATTGATAAGGCTATTCTTGAAATGAGTCCCATTATCAGATTCAATTCTCTCAGGGGTGCCATGCCTCCACAGCCATATTCCTCTTCCTTTCCTCTACCTGTAGATTGGACTCAGCTTTACTAGCTCATATCCAGATTCCAGATGTCTACAGTGAGATTCTCCATGAAGGTTTCCATGACAGAATCAATGAGTTAACAAGGTTGGGAAAGACCTCTGAATTCACTGAGTCCAATCTATGATTTAACACCACCTTGTCCACAATCTTGTGGTTTGATTTTAATGATTGCCTGCATATGTTGTGTTGTCTGTTGTTTTGAGTGATGACTGAGTAATGATTTGAGTAATGAGTAATAACATTATTAAAATAACACCTCTGACGTGAACTAAACCACCTCAGGTTCTTGAGAAATAAATACGTATACTGGCTTCCACTTTTTTCTTTACTTTGTTCTGTTTTGTAGGGGTCTGTGTGTGTGTTTGATTAGTTGGGATTTTTTTCATTGTTTTATTTCAGAGGAGAGGGGGTGGTGGTGTTGTGGTATTTTTTGTTTTGTTGGTTTGGGGTTTTGTTGATTTGGTTTGGTTGGTTGATTTGGTTTGGTTTGGTTGGTTTGGTTTAGTTTGGAGGAAGGGTGGTGGTGGTTTTTGGTTACAGTTAATATAATTTAATCAGAAAAACAATTATCCCCATTTTCCTGTGTTTTAGTAGTTCTGGATGTCCTGAATGGACACACTTAACAACACAGCTTCCTCCTATTGTTGCATCTTTCTCTCAGGTTATTGCCAAGCTATGTGTCATTCAGCAGCTTAAAAGGAAATCAATATGCATGCACAGAACAAGACAGAAAACATATTCCTGTTTAAAAACTTGAGGAGCAACACTGGTACAATCCAGTTTACAGAATGAGTGCATATATTTTCATAAGTTTAGAAGACTGAAAACTTCCACTGAAAAAATATAGTTAAAAGTAACAATGAAAAAAATGGGTTAGCATTCTTAGTGACATTTGATTAAACACACTAGCTCACAAAAATACACAAATGAAGGTCACATTTGCAAGTATTATAAGACCAATTACATTTTAATTAAATACTTGAGAAATGTCAATGAGTTAGTAACTGACCAGAAGTCACTAAAAGAAAAAAAGGAGTGAAGAAAACAAAACATCACCCCAAGAGCCAGAATCCTTGTCATGAGTTAGTGTTTTAAGATGTTTGCAAAATATACCTGCTTTGAATTTTTTCAATTTTTGTTATCCTCCTGGGATGAGCTCATGCAGGCAGATGTTTTTCTTTCATCGAAAGATATTGGGATGGGCCAGTGTGTCCACAGGGTGATCAGCTCCTGCTGGTCCCCTGCTGCTGGGTGCTGCCAGCCGGCCCAGCCCATGGAAGATCTGCAGATGGCTGGGGGTGTGTTTCACGGAGTCCCAGCTTGGCATGCACAGGTGCAGAAGGGGCCAGCCTCCCGCAGCCATGTGGGAGCCTGTGCAGCCAGTGGCAGGCACCAGGCCTCTGCCCAGGCACATTTTTTATTGCGGCAGTGCTCTGCATGCGCTTGGATCGCCACACGGCCAGCACACGGGCATGCCATGGAGTTTGCCATGTCGTGACATGGACTAGCATCTCTTCCAGAGCTAATGGAAGACAGACAGTATTGGCGTCTTGGAGCTGCACCCCATTGGGCAGAGATGGAAGGACAGAAGGAGGGGTAAAGTGGCTTTTAAAAAGTTACTGCTTGCTGGGATCGCCTCTTTTCCCCTCAGTTCAGTTACAGAGAGAAGCTGTGCCAAATCCAGCCATTTTCCATGGAACTCTTCACCTTTCCCAGTATTCCAGCTGACATCTGTTCCCATGGTAAAAGATTATCTTCATCCTGTTCCCGGCAACAAAGCAGCAGACCCTGGACAGTTTTTATCTTTTTTTTGTGGGTCATCTCTTCACATGTTGGAATTGTTTGGGCTGTTGTGGGAGGGAGGGCTTGTTATGTACCATACACATACATTTTCATTTATATTTCTTTTTTTTTTATATAAATCTTGTTACATCTCTAAAAATCTCTCATCCAAGGAGTGATAAATAAAGCCTCCATTGTCTCAAACTGAGACAATCCATTACTCTCCATATATGTAGTTCAAACACTACAAAGTTTTCACAAAAGTTTTGGGGTTGAATTCAATGAATTTGTCTTGTCAGCTTTCTCTCTGTGAAGAATATATTTTGGTCAAATTATCATACACTATTGTTTGAGCTATATTGAACTTTGTCAAATCATTTGAAGAAAACTGGTAGATAAAATATAATAGGAGAGTACTTGTGGTTTATATTTCTACCCATGGACTGTACCTAAGGAACATGCTGTCCTGTGAGAAAAGGTCCTCTTTCCCTCAGAGTCAGCTTTGTTCTTATACAGCGCACATAAAATTAAATGAAATTTAGCATGGCTATTACAAATTACAGGAGTAAGCTTCTTTCACATTTTCTTAAAGGTCATATTTTTAGTTTTTTTCTTAAAGTCAGATAGTTACTCTGTCAGATGTGGCATTGTTTTTCCTTGTTGCCTTGGATCTGACCAATCTGGCTGAAGAGAAGCATGTGCCGGAAATAATGAAAGATGCATGAATAATTTAATGAGTTGATATAAATTTGTTTCAAACTTACCAAAACTATTTCATATCATAGTTTGCCATTGGGAATCCATTCAGAAAAGTGCATTTTGAATAAAAATATATAGTCTATCTTAAAAGTGTCATACCACTGTTAAAATTACTATAAACCAGGTAGTTCTGGTTCAAAGAACTATGAAGGCTAATTCACAGGTTCACAGGTTATTCTGAATTGAAAGGGACCCTCAGGATCATCTAGTCTTCCAATTCCCCACCAACTAGACCATGTCACTGCGCTCCTCATCAGGTCTTCTCTTAAACACCTCCAGGGATGGTGACTCCACCACCTCCCTTGGAAGACCATTCCAATGAGAGATCACTCTCTCTGTGAAAAACCTCTTCCTAACATTCAGTCTAAACCTCCCCTGGCGGAGCTTAAGGCCATGTCCTCTTGTTCTGGTGTTGTCAGCCTGAGAGAAGAGATTCACACCCACCTGGCGGCAACCTCCCCACAGGTANATTTTATTGTGGTTACCTTCTAATTGCTTAGTAGCTTCATGATTTGGGCCTTTATATTCCTTCTCTGTGTCTTCTTACAGCTAAAGGAACTCTTGGATGTTTCATCCCAGGTACTTAAATTATTTCTCAGAATGACATTAGGGAAAATAAAATTTCATTGTGAAGCTCAAATGAGAACTATGTATAGGTCTTTGATGAAATTTGTCAAGAATTTTAAGGGTAGTCTGGTAAAGATAAAAAACACCTTAGAGAGTAATATCTACTCTCCAGCATTTTAACTATGTACTTAAATAATGGAAAATATAAATTTATTCTCCTGAATCTCAGAACCAAAATTAAAATAATAATTTTACTGTAAACAGTACTCCAATAAAAATATTTTTAATTAAGTCACTGTAACTAGGCAGTTCAGTTCCCTGAAGAGAATTGCTTGGATTAGGAAGTAGGTTTTGTTTTCAGGTGAGTGTGATTTCTGCTGTAGTTGTCAGTAACAATTGCAGGCAACAGACTTTCAGTAAATAAAACAAGAAATAATTGCTTATGTATAATTTATTAACCATTTCCAGTTAGATTTTACAAGAGAAACTTTACTCAGGTACAGCATCCCCATGAGCATGACAGAGCAACTGAAGTCAGGTTGAAATTTCACATTGATCACTAATCCCAGCCAAAAAAAGCAATTATACCATGGAAGGTCAGAAAACAGATCACATAATACTATCTTTACTGCAAGACCTTTTCACCATGTAGAGTGACTTTTGTATCTTTTCCCTTCTCTTTCTTCCCATGATACTTTGCATTCATGCCTTCTGAGATCTTGTTGATTCTTTTGTTCTTTCAAACCCTGGAATTACCACTGCAGAAACAATGTTCCCCATTCAACCAGATAACAATTTAAAAATATTTTTTCCTAAGTGGGAAAAGAATTACAGTCTTCTTAACTTCATGAAGCAGCACAAAACAAGTTCATTTCGCTCAGCTGCATAACAAACTATTTCAGAAAAAAAAAGAAGTTGTCAAAACTATTTCAGTGTTGTTAAATCTTATTTACTGGAATAGCTAATTGTATTACATACGCAAAAATACAGGAGAGTCATAGCCTTAAAATGAGAACTGTTGCCTTAGAAAAACTGCACTTTGAATCAAACTTCTGCAGAAAGGAAGGCTACATGCCACTGGAGATTTCTCTATGGCTTCTATATTTTTGTCTAGCAAAACAGATAGTCTGGAGTGAGTCTAGTGTATTTTCTGGGGTTTTTTTTCAGTCCCACTTACTTCTTATCCCTTAGTGTTTGTCTGGCTTCTTCCCTTCCAGATGTGTTCCTCTGCCTAGAAGCTGTTCCAGGCACTCACCTTAATGACAAAGTCCAATTCCAGACTAATTAAGACAGGAGTACTTGTTAGCTCAGGATTACAAGGAACTATTATATGCCTCATTTTCTAAGGTAGCATTCCCTTCCAATTAAAAAGAGTAAAAAGATAAAGTATTACATAGCAGAATTCTGAAAGCATTAAAGGTTATTTTCCTTTCCCATGTGTGTATAATATTTAATTTGGCCTGATGGTAAATGAATTCAGTGTAATAGAGGATACAATTTTTGATGTGTTTGTTTATACCTTCATATATGTGTAGTATTTTTTGTGGGTTTTTTGCATGCCTGGGCAGCATGGAGGAAAGATATTTATTTGTCTCAACTTGTTTGCTGGGTGATAAATCTGGCAGATCCTCACAGAAGGATGCAAATTCATCTGAAGTCGTTTATGGAAGCAGGTGGAGATGACAGCAAATGAAAGAGACAGCCTGACTGCACTTTGTTCTAAGCATGTCATTGTACTGAAGAAAATTAATAATGAAAACAAAAGGAATAATTAATTATAATATACAGTTATACCTCCCTATTCATGGATTGCAGGTCTCTGCCAGGTCCCACAAAACCTTTGATCTGCAGATACTGGCGCACCATTACTATGCATATAGACCACCCCCATTGCTTCCCTCCCTGACAATCCAAGGCACTGGGGAGCGTGTTCAGAACCTTCCCACAGCCTATCACAGCACAGGGGCACAAAGGGAACCATTTCTGATCCCTCTCTGACTGGGGAGATCCCCGGGGTATCTCTGGGCTTCTCTTCAGCCACGCAGCTGCCACCACTGGGCTGCTGCCACCCTGACTATTTGTGAAATCATACTTTTATTCCAATGGTAATTTTTCCAAAGGACCTGTAAGATATATTTTGCTAATATATTTTAATTTATCATAATGTTATTCTATTTGTGTTCTTTTTGTGGGCCAGGAAAGATGATAATTTTTATGGCATACAAAATCTCATGATGCACATTATAAAGATTATTTGAGACTAGGATGAAAAACAAATTAAAGAAAAGTTCTCTTTATTTGTCCCTTCCCTATTTGATTGTCAAAAATTAAATCTAAAATTTTAATATGATACAGCTTCATCAAATTTTAGGTACATTTAGTGTTTGCCACGGTGAATATGGTAATTTTAAAGTATTTGTTATCATATGCCAAATTTTGAGTTCTTCTGAAAGGCAGAAGAGTTGAATTATTAACATCTGGTCAGAGACAATAAGTAATGTTCTAAAATGAGCTTTTCCAAAACCTTAAATACAGTAATACCTCACCCTTTGCAAGGAAGGGGTCTTGTCAGAATCTCAAAAACCGTCAAATTCACAAACACATGTGGGTTATTGATATGCATACAGGCCACTCCCATCACTCCACCCCCAGCCACTCCAGAGCACAGGGGAGCCTTTTCCATTCCTCCCCATGGGCTCTCCCAGAACAGGGGAGCAAAGGGAAGCATTTCTGAGCCCTCTCTGCTTGGGGAGACTTACCGGAGAATCCCTCAGCTTCTCTTCAGCCAAGCTGCTGCTTCTGCAGCTGTGGCCGGGCTGCTGCCACTGCTCATGCTTGTACTGCCTCTGTGGCAGGGAAGGGGTGCCCCCAGGCTCAGATCGACCCTCTTGGAGCCTGGGAAATCTTAACTTTTCAATCCTGAGACAGCCGGAGCCACTTATCGCGGGGAGTGCTTTCAGAGTTTCTTTCCCTTTAACAGATACATATTATTACAATACATATATCTCCCAGTCCCGAGTGTGGGAGAGGCAGCGCTGGCCATATGACCCAGCAGAACAGCGCTCTTCCCTGACGCAACGTCACTGCCCTGCCGCCGCCTCTGGCTGGGCCCCGCCAGCAGCACAGACCCCACGCCACTCCTCCCCTGCCCACATCCCTGGTG
This sequence comes from Pitta sordida, assembly GCA_013390025.1. Lineage (NCBI taxonomy): Eukaryota > Metazoa > Chordata > Aves > Passeriformes > Pittidae > Pitta > Pitta sordida. Next base: position 91,014 of record WEKX01000718.1, read on the forward strand.
CCCATGCCATCTCAGCCAGCTGGGGCTGTCAGGAGTGGCCTCACACGGCGTGGATGGGCAGCAGCTGCAGCAGTGACGTGGGCATGTCCTGCTGCTGCACCATCCCAGCACACACTACTTGCTCCACCGCCACTGCAGCCAGCCAAGACCCCCTTTCCTGGGGCACTTCCCTTCCCCACCCGTAGCCATGGAAACAGTAACATAGGTGAAGAGCAGAGATTGGGGCACAGCGTCACGGGTCAATAAACACCATGGTGAGGGGGAGGCACCGCATGGTTTCCCCATGGGGCCAGGCCAGACCCGCCCAACAGGGAGCGCAAGGACCACCCCTTGGCGAAGCAGAAGAACTGCGCACGTGCTGGCCTGGAAGCTTTGTGAATCACTGAGTCTGGTCTGTGAGAAAAATTTCTCGCAAATCAGCGAGGCCGCAAAGGAGGAGTCACAATGCAGCAAGGTATTACTGTACTATGAATATTCTGTCACTATCTTCAGAAAGTAAAATTCATATCTTTCTCGTTTTAAACTATTTGAAATACAGAATTATAATATATTTGCAAAAGCTCACTGCCAAGGCCTTGATCGAGTGTTTTAAAGCGATTTTATTTCCATTACGTGTGCTGCTATTTAAAGATTTTGAACACTCGTGGTTCTTCATTCTTCATGTCATGCCAATGTGAAGGATGTCCAATTACCTTCCCACCTGGGGAGTCCACAGGGAATCCATAGGCTTTCCTGTGGCCTCCATCCACCTTGCCCCAGACATCTAGGGGCACTCCAGCTGCCCCAGGATAGGTGTTTCACGTTAGATAGATACCAGGAAGATTTGCAGATCAGAACAAAAGTGCCCACCCCAAGACGGGGGAATTGACGAAAAAATGAAATGTGTTTAAACCTGGGGGTGTGGGACCCCTGCAACTAATAGCCCTTCTGGAAGCCCCCTGAGTGCCGTCCCTGATAGAAGCCCTCACCACGTGTGCTCAAAGCTGAGTTAGGGTGCTTGGAGGGCACACCATCTCAGACGGGAGCGTAACTTTAAACATGTGCCACAGGTTGCCCCTGCAGCCCCTCCCAGCAAGGTTAACACAGTGTGTGTAAAGCATACATAAGAGACAGGGTCTGCCCGACTCCTGAGCAAGCAGCCCCATGGTGCAGCAGCCGGCAGCAAAGGGTGTCCCCATCCACCACAGTGCTGCCAGCTGATGTGGTCCTGGCATTGCCTCGGGGTGAGAAGCTATAATAAGCTGTTGACACCATGTTGTATACCTTCCCCAGCATGTAACCTATGCAACACTCACAAGGCAGTGAATTGTGGGCGGTGCCCAAGTGAGGGAGAGGGCATGCCAGTCCTGCCCCTCAGGGAGTGTCACTCTTGCCGCTAGGTGTGGTAGAGGGACTGGGCATGTGCAGACAGGAAAACGGCATGAAGAATCAGGGTGATTTCACTGGAAAAAAACACGCAAAGATCTAGAGGTGAGATAGGTGATTTACGGAATATCAAGGGATTACTGTACTTATCATCAGTAGAGATGACAGAACAATGATTTTTTTTTCTTCCAGCCACTTCCCCTCATCCTCCAAATGATCAATTCCCTCAAAGGCGTATGATATGCACTCTGAGACACTTTGCTCATCGTTATGGATGTAGTTTTAAATGTTCTTCTCATCTCCTTAAGAGTGTTGCATTTTCAGGACAAATGATGTCAATAGTTCTGCTTGGTTTGTTCTTTCAGGCCCTGAGTTATACTTTTTTAGTCTACTATAATAACATAATTTATTTGCTTTATTTTTGGCATTACAGAGGGACAAAAAACTTGGGCAATACTCTATCTGTAAACACTGAAATCTTAAATACAAGCAGAAAAGGCATAAAAGGGGAGTTACAGAGACAGAAGAGGAAGTGAGTTTAGTATTTGTACATTTTTGGGAGTGATATTTGTGCATATATATCTTGGCCTGTTTAGCCAGCCCACTTGATTTGCAGAGTACTGTTCAAAAGAAGAGCATATTTAGCTTCAGTCAGTGTTCTGCCCTACACATGCAAAGTAATGGAAGGCTGTGAAGGAAAGATGTCTTGGAAGACACTTTTCTACTATGAAGCAAAAATATATGGCCATAGAAATAGAATTAAAACCATTGAAAACTCAAGTTTCCGTAAGTAAGACATTTAATAACCACTTGATTTTTATAGTGTGGTGAAAAGGCAGGGAAGTTTTCTGACTTAGAGCACTATGTTGTTATCCCATCCTCCATCAAGTCTAGAGTGTTTCTGACACTCCTTTTACAGATAAAACTTTTTTACTTTTCTACTGAGTAACTCTATATTATTTTGAAATGTGACAGATTTTGTCTTTATTCAGTGTTCTTTTCTTGTTGTTTGTTTGCTTTTCCAGAATATTCAGAAGCTGTTCCTGGTCTCCCCACTTCATATGCTGCTATCCTAAGAATCAAATCTGGTAGTTCATCTTTAGCCTCATTTAATTCAAAGAACAGACCACGATTAAGCAGTTCCTCATTAGGAAGTGTATCTTCACCAAGCTGGAGAGGAGCTGCACATTATCACTCCCCAACAAACCTCTATCACTTTTCAGAGACCTTCAAACATGATGGTAAGTATTATTTAAAGATCTGAAGCTTTGGAACATGGCAAAACTAGCACAATTTTATCAACTTACTTCAATATTTCTCAGATATAATTTTGAATTTTATCAAATATCACAGGGAAGGAATATGCCTCTTTCCATTAGACTCAGTTAAAATATTCTTTCTTAAAGATCCTATGCAGCATAATTTTAAACAGGTGTTTTTACATGAAAATAGCAAACTAGTGTTTTGAAATTCCATTGTAGCACAATTTAATCTAGAAATAGAATCTCAATCACTTTATATATACAGTAATCCCTTGAATATCGCAAGGGGTTCAGTTCTAGAAAGATGCTGTGATAAGCGAAATATGCAAAGTAGTGGTAAATAAGGTAAATACAGTAAATACTACCATATTTACCTAGAGAAAGGGGGATTACTGTATTTATATTGCATATATATATTGTATGTATTTCCTTTTTGGAATTTTTCTATTTTAATAATAGATCATATTAATGTAAATTAAACATGAAGAGTAAATCTCATACAACTACTTTTTCTTCTAAATTTTCTACTCTGCGTAGTCTTACTCTGCCATGCATGCACACATGTGCAAGCATGCATAGATAGACATATTGGTGTGATGTGTTGTCATTTACCTTTAAATGCAATAACTCATAGTAAATGATAATTTATTATAATTTACTATTGTATAGTAAATGCAATGATTCATAGTAGCAATAGAAATTTTCTTTTGTCTGGTTATATTTGAAAAAGCCACATTTCTGATACCATTTCTTTTATGATAATATTTATCTGAATTACAGTCAAAAAGAAGTGGAATGACTTAAAGAAAGGAAGGTAGGAGAGGGAAGGAAGGAGAAAGATGTTAGAGGGTTCTAGTCTAAGAAGGTAACAGAAAAAAGAATTGTGATTAATAACTTGCAGTTCAGTGATGTTTGCACGGTATAGTGAGTGTGATAACAGGTTACTGCTCCTCTCACCAAAATTTTATTTTCCTCCTTGAAAATACCTTACATGAATGGAACGTTAATGGTGTATGCATGTGTTTTTTGTAGAAAAATGATATATATAAAACCATAAATAAGCCCCTGAATTAAACTTTATCTAGAAAATATATAATTTAAATCATGTAAGCAAATAAATTCTATTTGATAGTATTTCTAGAATTGAGGCATGTTTCTACATTTGTCCTTCCTCTGCAATATTCTTTCAAGCATTGACTAGAATGAGCTCAGTTATTGGCCATTCATCAGACCCTGATAACTCACAGGATCACAGGTTATTCTGAGTTGGAAGGTACCCACAGGATCATCTAGTCCAACTCCCAAGCTAACACCCACCCAGGGATCAGGCCCACAAGCATGGAACCATGGGCCCCATGCTCCTGGCTCATATTTAGTTTCCTGTCAATCATTACTCCTAAATCCGTCTCCATTTCACCACTCTCCAGCCACTCAATCCCCAGTCGATAGCGATGCATGGGGTTGTTATGTCCAAAGTGAAGAACCCGGCACTTAGACTTGTTAAATCTCATACTGTTGAGTCTGCCCATTTCTCTAGCCTGTCAAGGTCCCTCTGAAGGGCCCTCCTACCCTCTGGCAGTTCAACATTTGCCCCCAGCTTGGTATCATCTGCAAACTTGCTAATGATGGACTCAATTCCCTCATCCATATCGTCAATAAAGATGTTGAACAGTGCCGGGCCTAACACTGATGCCTGACGACACCAGAACAAGAAGACATAGCCTCAAACTACGCCAGGGGAGGTTTAGGCTGGATGTTAGGAAGAGGTTTTTCACAGAGAGAGTGATCTCTCAGTGGAATGGTCTTCCCAGGGAGGTGGTGGAGTCTCCATGCCTGGAGGTGTTTAAGAGAAGTCTTGATGAGAAGCTCAGTGGCATGGTCTAGATGGCGGGAGGCTTGGATGGATGGAGTGTGGTGCCCGTGGTTCCACGCTTGTGGGTCTGATCCCTGGGTGGGCATTCGCTTGGGAGTTGGACTAGGTGATCCTGTGGGTCCCTTCCCACATGTGAGTAACGTGAACCTGTGACTCCACTAGTGACTGGCTGCCAGCTGGATGTGGCACAGTTTACCAATACTCTCTGAGCTCATCCATCTAACCAATTCCTAACCCAATATAAAATGCTTCTATCCAGTCCATGCTCTAGGAGTTTCTCCTGAAGCTTACCATGTGCAACTCATCCCAGATAGCCTGATATGGGCAGATGAAAGTGTACTATCCTGATTTTCTACAGCATGAATATCTAGAGACTGAAGGAACAAAGCAAAAAATACAGACTATATGAATAATGTACTACAAGCCCTTGATTATCTAAAGAACATGCATGATACAAGCATAAGCCTGAAATAGGATTTAGAAAAGACCGGCATACTTCAGATATGGCAGGAATGAGGACTCTGTGGCAGAAGACCTGGTAGGATAATCTGCATCATGTAAGAGGACAAGAACATATCTGCTATGGCAGTGCAATGCATCTTATTTTCTGAACCTCTCTCAGTTCTGTCAATAACTTTGTGTCCAAATTAATGCCTTCGATATTTAAAAACCATTATCTCAATCACCTGGCATTACACTTATTAGACAACTAAATTTTTTAATTTTACTTTGGTCTCAAGGGTTTTTTTTTTATTTTTTACAAGTCTTGAAAGAAAGCTATTCAACTGTCTTTCTACAACTGCTGTGTGATGATAGAGTTAAGTGGTCATGTTTATCAGCCAGGGCCTTCTCAATTAGGAAATGCTATGGCATCCTGTGGTCATATTTATCAGTCAGGGCCTTCTCAATTAGGAAATGCTATGGCATCCTGTGCTCATGCGTGATCATGAGAGACCACTGCTTTAAATGAGAGGATATTTTTAGGAGGGGAGGAAACATATGTTACCACAATAGAGAATTTGCATAATTCAAACATATAATATATGTCATAAATTCAGGAGTCAATTTTGTCTTAAAAAACCCCAAACCTTTTATTAGCTACTGAATTATACAGGTTCTCAAGTGACTTCTTATTTGATTTCCTGGCAGACATGCTCAGACACCTGACATGCTTTCTAATAAGGGTCTTTTTATACTGACTTTATGCTATGTCATTCGCACTCTCAATTCAACATGTGTTTCCTGATATCTTAAATTAAAAGAGCTATGCTCTAGCTCACTGTTGAATTTCAACTAGCTGCAATTATTTGCCAGAAACATGAAGTTAAGGCAATACAATCCTTCTCTTCAAAATATGTATCAATGTGTAAAGTCATGACTAAAAACTGTGAATAACAAGTATGAATTATTCATTAAATAATCTGGAAGACTCATAAAACTGCAGACTCTTATGTTTTCTTACTATCCCAACAGCTTTTAGAATTGTTGGAATTGACCTTAATCTTGAACAAGGGCTGTTTTATTTTTTCCCTTTCATCTTTGATTTGGTATGTTTTAGAAGAAAATAAAGACCAGAGTTTCTGTTACAACTATAAGTGTTTGAATCAAAGAACCCCAAGATATGCAAGATCTTAATCTAATTTTTGTTGAATAAGAATTCCCAATTCCCTACCATCTGTCAGATTCAGGATTTACCAGGCTGAATTAAAGACACAAACTACTAAATTTTTTCCATTGCTAAAAATATTTGGCCACACTGATTCATGTGGCATGCAGATATGTATTATAAACTAATTTTAGAATAGATTTATTTGCTTCAGACCACAGAACATAGAAAAAATTTCAAGTAATAGAAAAAAACTTGTATTATTTTTCTTAACACACAAATAAAAATGCTTCAGAAGAGATTAATCTGAAACTATGAGAAAATAATTTAGTCTTCTTTGCAGTGTAGAGTTAATCATGCATGTACTGTACCCTGTTTTAGCAAGCAGCATACTGGAATCAATGTATGTACCTTCAGGCCAGTGTATCTGCCTGAACTTTCCTCAAAAGGAGTCTCCTCAAAGTTTCATGACTTTTAGGTTAACTGAAACATAGTTTAGAGATTAAAATGTGTTTTAGAAATGCATATTGCACATATACGTGTGTATATATATTTGTATATATGCTTCAGTATATGCAAAATAATTATTACAAATTTCAGCCACACTTATTCATATTAAAATCCATTAAACACAGATTTAAGCCCTTTGTGGCCGTGATGGGTTCATGGGCTTCTTTCTCATTATATTAAGGGGAATTTTATATTTTGACATATGAGGGCAATATTAAAACCAATATCCATTCTTTACTTTTTAGGTGTTAAGTGAAAGATTGTATTATAGAACCTACTTGTAAAATAAATATTAGCACTGATGTTAATACATTTTTTCAGTATTTAAAAGACGCTTCTACCTTTTAGTTGAAGAAAGCAATATTTTCTTTGAAATCATGATGACTATAAGTCTAAAATATGTTCTAAATATACTGAATAGGTTAAACTCTCTTTGCATGATAACAAGGGCTAGTCAGATGATCCTTTAGAGTCATCACGTGAAGTGCATACAGCGAGGATAAGTTGAAAATAAAGAAAGGAGAAAAAGAAAATTCAAAAGCAAGATTAATAGTGAATAGCATTAAAATATGATGAACATTTACAAAAAGTAGGACCAGTTGGAGATAAAACTTTGGTTTACTTTAATTAATTCTTATTTCAGCAACATATGTAGCCTTACCAGAAACACCTGCAACTTTTTTAATGTATCCCAAACATATCATTACCTAGGAGTGACAGATCATTGGGTTTGGTCTGTGATGTGTCAAGTAACTGCCTTTCTGGGTAGAGGCGGTATGCAAAATCCAATATGTATTCTAATACTGAAGATCTCTTAGTGCACCCTTATTTTAGGCTACTTTAGAAGTTCTGCCATTTTACATCAAGTTGTACAACCTTTCTTTAGAAAATTCTTCCATCTCCACGTGAATTCAACAAACTTGGAAACATGGGGAAAAAATTAAAGCAGTAAGAAAGCATTGTTTTCCTGGTCCTGTAAAAGCCTGTGGATTTTTGTTTTTCTGAGTTCCTCTACCTTCAAAGAAGAACTGCTGTCATCCTAGTTCCAACTGCCATTAGGAAAAATCTTGTCAGTGTGTCAGAATAACAGCTGAAAATAAGTGGCTGGTTGCAAGATCTCACTAGTCCACCTTCATAGGGATGAGCAAAGCCACCCACCGGTACTATCACCAGAAGTAAAAAGTGTTTCTAAAGGGAAATAAGCGAGGATGAGGAGAAGACCTATGGAAATATTTCTTCCCCCATCTTCCCAGGCTGCCTAAGCATATGTCCTCACATAACTTGTCTGCTGTTTCTTCCCACCAGTAGCTCAGGAGGACAAGATGACAACAAAAAGACTGTTTAGTCCAGTTATATAACTTGAATGGTACTGCAGACAGGGACTGCATAATGTTATTGCAGACAGAATCAAACTATATTAGTGACATTTGATGCATGTGACCAGTGCAGTGTAGAATTTGCTACACCTTCTCCTTCTGCAGACAGTTATATTGTGAAAATATTATTCAAGAAAACATTTTTAATAGCCTCATTTATTTTTTTCTTTAGAGGTACAGCACACATAATCAGACACTCAAAATACATAATAGTGCCAATGCAGCTTCAATGCAGGTATTTGAACAGGGTCATGTTTCTTTCCTGCTCACCCCTGTGTTGCCAAGGTTCCAGGAACTAATTCCTTTTCATGGCGTATTTATTGACCTGGAATTTCATCAAAAATGGCAGCAAAATGACTGTTGAGGAATTATACTATTTCAGTTACTAAAGTTTTGAAAGTACAGGACACCTAATTCTCATCTGCAGCTTGTTCTCATGATATCTCCATTGCTCAGCAAGAAGAACTAAAGACCATTTAATTTTTTTTCCATCAGTAATTGAGGGAGAGAATAAAAGTATGTCTGTAGGTAGGAGTGGGAAGCCAGATTTTGGCTACTATCCAAGTTGCAGTACACACAGGTTCCAGTTTCTATTCCCATGAGGATTTAAGTGCTTGGTACTAAAAAGTCGTATACTCCAGTATTTTTTAAGTACAAAAGTGCTCCAAGGAGAACACTAGTACTTAGAGAAAATTTGAGCATATTCTAGAATATTCTAGAATTTAAAATAGAGATTTTACTAATACAGTTATACACCCTCCTTTGCGAGGAAAGGGACAGGCCAATGCCGTCGCAAAACCCTAACCTCGCAAAGAACTGCAGGTCGTTAATATGCATGCAGGCCACGCCCATTGCTCCACCCCCCAGAACTCTGGAGCGGTGCGGACAATTCTCTGCTCCTTCTCCTTTTCTCTCTCGGCACAAGAGAGCAAAGGGAACCATTTCTGAGTGGCTGCTGCGACCGTGTGGGCTTGCAGCCCAAAACTCACGCCTCTGCTCCTCGCCCCAGCCCGGCCTGGCCCAGCCCCAGTGCTTGCGCAGGGTCTCGGCGGAGCACACAGGAGCAGGTCAGGGTGTCACAGGTCTCTAAACGCCGTGCCCGAGCCACCGCCGCGCTGTGCCCGAGCCGCACTGCACCATGCCCGAGCCGCCGTGGGGGTGGGGCGGTGGAGGGGTGAGGTTGGTATGGGAGTTTCTTTCCCTTTAACATCCACTGGTCCTGTGAGAGAGGGGCAGTGCACCCAGACAGCCCCAGAGGGCGGGGGAACAGAAGTCCCCTCCCAGCACACAGCTTGCCTCACTTTCGTGAGGCAGTCTCCCTGTTCAGGGACCAGGGGCATGGTGCCGTCATTGTGAGCCCCCTCCCTGCAGGGCAGGGTGAGTCCCGCCCCACAGGCACCATGGCACCACCCCTCAGCAGAGCAGAGTCAATTGCGCATGTCTCAGCCAGCTGAGCTCGCAAACCGTTGAATCATATTTGCAAAAATATTGCTTTGCAAATGGGCGAGGTTGTGAAGGAGAAGTCGCAATACAGAGAGGATTCACTGTATTTGGAATGTTTTCCCTATTCTTGCCTTTCTGGACAAAACTAGTTTAAATAGTGAATCCGAAGGATAGTGCTTGGTGCTTTTAATTGACAAGACTGAAAATGGCAACTTAAAACTTATAAGGGGATCACAAGCTAGCTGTTACGCTCCTTGGTTGCAATAAACACCTGTATTCCCAAGACTCTGTAATAAATTACTGCTCTTAAATAAGATGGCACTTAAAACAATTGGTTTTGTGTACCTTGTTTAATAAAATTCTGTAAGAGGAACAGAAATATTTCTCTTGAGAAATTAAAATAGTAAATTGAAATATACACATGCTAACATGTATGTTAATTATTCATATTATTTAATGTTCTTGCTTATGGTAGAAAGAAAAAATAAGACGTGAAGCTCAAATCCTGCCATCCACACTCACACCAGCCAATCCATGTGCATGGGTCACAGCTAGCGGAAACATATGTGCAAGGAAACATGATACTTTTGGTTCCCCGAAGGCATGAAAAAATATACATGTATATAAAAAGATGTGTATGAACATATGTAAATATATAGCTTATATATCCACATACACAAAGATATGTAAATTAAATAAAATAAGAAAATAAGGGCAATAAGGAGAAGATCTGGGATATTTCCCCCCCAAAGACCACAAAAAGCAGAAGAACCAGTCAATAGTTCGTGAATCGGAAAAAAATTATTTCAAGTTTACACAGAGAGTTTGAATGGCCCCCTGTCAGTTTTTTGAGTGGAGCTTTGTCCCAGTTTGATTTTTTTCCCTCTGGCAGCTAGGGGGTTAGCAGCTCCTGCTTGGGCCTCCATCGCTGCCATGGATATCAAGGTTATACAGACAGAGACGCCTCTGTGAATACCATATTTGAGAAAGGAAAGAAAAAACTTAGTAACAGAAAGTAGATGGCCGGGTCAGGACGTGTGTAAGAAGCTGAAAGCTATGAAGGCCACCCCCAGGCCTACTAGAGAAGGGGTAGGAATGTTCTTCCAGGTGTCTCGCTGCTGCTCGTGGAATGGACCATGATGCAAACCTATGGAATAGAGAGAGGGGAATCAGTGATGCAGAATCCACCTGAGGCCATGGGCTGAAGATGGAGAATCATGCTGCAACAGCTGCAGATGTTTTGGGAGCCCAGAAACACAGAGCAGGAGCTGAGCTTGGCAGAGGTCCTTTGGACAGACGTTTTGTGGCAGAATTGCATTGTGGTAGGATCTGAACTATGTATGGGATGGGAAGTATTGGGATAGGCTCATGATGACGCAGCAAAGCCATTCTTAAAAAACTGCATCCTCTGCTATGACTCTCGGGCAACAGAGAATGGAAGAGCAGTCATCCCTGGGTTGAGATATCACTTGGGAAAGGGTCATGAAAGACTTTTCAGAGAGAGAGAGGACTTTATGGAAGGGCAGAGACATGGTTCCTACCCTAAACCTGGTCAGAAATACCAACTTGCCTGGATTTACCCCTACCCCTGTTCCCCCTTTGTCTCCTGGTCGAAAAAGGGAATATGAGATCTGTTCTAAGAGAAGGAGCAGTGGGGGGAAAAGGTTGCCTTTGAAATGCTGCTTCTCACATTACGCTCTAATCTTGTTAGTTAATAAATAAATCCTTTATATTTCTCACTTGTAGCTTGCCTTGTTTTGCCTGTGATAAGTTTTTTTTCCAGTATGTTTCCTCCAGGAGTGGTTGTGGGTGAATCTCTGTCATCCAGCCATGGTCAAACCACAATAAGCTTCCAGCTGTCTGTGGGACCATGACAGGTTGTAGGGTGGGACTGTATGAGCTTCCTGGTCTTTAGGTCAATGCCTTTGTCAAAAGCTACAGAAATCTCTGAGTGGCTGAGGGAGGGGATGAGAGTGTGCCATGGTTTACGGATGTCCTTTTGTGAGCTGTCTTACAATACAATATGGTCTGGGTATTTGTAAAACTGGTAGACAAGACTCATTCATTATTGTGTTGATTCTGAGTTTCCAAATACAGTGATCCTCTGCATAGTCATGATCCATAATTTGCAGGATCCGAATAGTCGTTGATTTTCCAGCGAGCTGTGGGATCTGGCATGTGCACAGAACATGCAGAACCTACCGCGAACCCAGTCTGCTCATGAATATGTAAATTGGTCCCAGCCGGGAGCCACCGTGGCACGGCCGGGATGCATTTAGTGTAAATGTGTGTTTTTACACAGCTGGAATTGTCCTCCGCTGGGCTACAAGATGGTGTGATAGGACTGCCATTGTGTGCATCTGTATATGAGAGTGGGAGACACCTTCCCCCATCCTGCAGGGGCTGGCGGGCTGGCGCTTGGCCGTGATGAGCTAGGGCCGGGGGTGTCAGGCACCTGCGCCAGGACGGGACAGAGCTGGAGAGGCTGCTGTAGTGGTTACAGGGGGAGGGAACGGAGGCCCTTGAGGCGTCTGCTTGGTTGGCATTGTTCTCTGCCAGGCTTCAGGAGAACTGTGTGTGTCTGTTCGGGAGCAGGAGGCACCTTCCCCCTCACCCCTGCAGTGCCCTTTGTGTGCCCACAGTCAGGCAGGTTCCATGCCCAGGCCCCAGAGGAGCCCAGCGGCCATGCCCGCCACTTGCCCACTTCGCCAGAGCACAGCTAGACGACTGAGACAAGGCCAGCTCTCAGGATCATCCTCCAGACCTTATTAGGGGAGGGGGCATGGCTATGGGCATGGCATACTTGAATACTTAGTGAGTTTGCTATCTTTGCCGATTCCAAGACTTGCATGAAGAGGGCCAGACACAACAGCCCATGAGTAACAGGGGATCACTGTAATCTCTGTCAGTATTCCTCACTCTGAAATGCAGATAAGCAGCTAACTGTATCTTTTGGAAACATGACTGGTATGCACTGAACTTTCTCTGTTACCCTTGTCTTCAATGCAGAAATAAAGGCAGAAGTAAAACTTCATCTTCTTAGTCCACAAAGCACAAGTGTCCGTTTAGCCACTACCGTTAAGAACAAAAGCCTCCTTCTAAAGAGCTTAGGTTATTTTTCTAAAAGTAAAATGAAACAGTATTTCAGTACTGATGTTTTAAAACATACAGGTAGAAATAACATCTGTACTGCTAGTAACACCAGCACCTAGCCTTGCATCTTTTTCTTTCCGGCAGTCCTTGACTGTCATTTTTTTTCTATGGAGTCAAACCTAGGGAAAAGATAAAATTGTTGATCTTCATTAGTATACTACCAAACTGTATGCCTACTAATCTGCATGAAATAACACTTAAATCTAAACCCACAATACAGATTTGATATCATTAATTAATTCTTGGGTTTGCTAACTCTCACTTGATGTGAGTTCTGATTGTTTATACCTCCAGTCACTAATATTTTCTTTTGAGCAATGTAAGAGGCAGGTGACAAAATTACAAGAAACAATCCACACAAGAGTTTTATACCCACATTTTCCTTTCTTAAAATGTTTGCCATCTGAATCCATTGTCCCTGTGGCATCTTCAGCTTCACTGACCAAAACTTAATACCATCACTTATTTAATGGAACACTGTATAAATATTATATCTTAATACATTACATATATATAATTATATATTAAATTATATACATGTATATAGTATTTGCAAGTATATATCAGAAATGACCTATCATCGTTGTTTTGATTTTTTAAATCAATGCAGATTTTTGTTCTAGAAAATTTATTCTTGCCAATAAAGCCAAATAAAATAATACACCTACACATATGCAGTACAGCAATCTATACTTCTTTACACAGTCCTACAAATAGGGCTTATAAACTGGAAAATTATGTAAAACAGAAACTACTAATTGCTGCTGTTCGTATTTGCTGACTTTACAAATTGACAGGCTAATTATATGAATTATTTCAGCAGAAGCATACACACCTGAAAAGAAAAAAGGTATTTTCAAAATCTGCATTTGAATAGCAGTGTAAAAAGACAAAAACTAAGTTTGTAATAGTCAATTGTATAGTCAATAAATGGAAAGGTTGAATAGGTTTTATGTGGTCTTTACACTGTATTATAAGAGAATGGAAAAGCCCCAAATATAAAAAATTAAGGACATAGAAATTTAGGTCTCAAAACTAGCATGCTATGTCCTATATCTCCTGTGGTTTTTATCTTTTTTTGGACTCCAAGACCACCTTCTCTGTACCAAGACTTGTAGGCCCCTTTTCCTGTCCACTCAGGTTCTCTGAACCTGTTAGCTGTATGAAAAAGATTTCAGTTCCCAGAAATGTGAAAGTTGGTGAATGTGGAGTTGGTGAAACTATGCAGTAAATAACTTTTGTAAGTCAATGACCAAAAGCCTAAGTCTTCAGGTGTAGCTTTCTGGCTTCAAGCTACTATGGGTAGGACAAATATAGCAGGATGTTACAAATTGCTTAATGTGCTTGTGCTCTAAATATGAGGAGCACTGTGGGATTAAATCATCCAGGAGTCTAAAATTATTAAAATTCCACAGACTTCTAGTGCACAGTGAGAATTTTATTTTTTCAGGCCTACGTGACTAGGCATAATCTGCTGGCGACCTTTTACTTTTCTGAAGTTTACACTTCCCACTTCATAGTCTGAATGAATTGGAACCATAGATGTACTCTATGGTCTATCCAGCTTTTCTAGTTCAGAAATGTAAATTCCTATCAAGATACATGTAGATATCAAAATTAGAAAAGACAGTGGATGACAATGAAATGCCAGATTTAGCTAGTTATTGTTTAATAATAGCCACCAGTTACTGCCATTAGTTTGCCAAGTGATTTTTCTTAGCAACTCCTTGACACAAAGGGGAGAAGTGAGTATTATTTCTCTGTGAGATAAGCTGCTGCAAGCAGCAGGAAAATTTTTGTTTACCTTGCTCTCTATAAGCAGAGTGAATTCCTCTTAATTCTCTTGAGCTTCTCCCTAGAGTGCAGGTCTGATGAGAAAACCATTCTAAGGCATAATAAACACTTAAATCATACTATGTGTGTTATGGTTCACTTAGTGATATTTCTTTTTTCTATTTTTTTCCTTTTAATTATTGATTTTTAGTACAGCATCTTAAGTAACGCAACATGAACCTCTGGAAAACAAACATAATTTCGCATACTTTAATCTCATGTTATGAAACCTATAATGCATTTATATTTTTTCAGATTTCCTAAGCTTGTATTTCTTTCTTTCACAGAAAGTGTTGATTATGGGCCGGTGTTTGTACAAGAGCCAGATGATATGATTTTTCCAACTGATTCTGAGGAAAAGAAAGTGTCTCTGAATTGTCAAGCTCGTGGAAATCCTACTCCCACATACAGGTATCTGGTGGAGAACATTTTTTGTAGTTTTCAGATTAGCCACTGCACCCTGCGAATCAGTGTTCTTAGGAGAGCAACAGAACAGAAACAGCCCCATGACACTACTAGCTTTCCTGATTGAATATTTTTTCTGATTCCGAATAGGCAAGAAACTAAGTGATAGTGATTCAAGGTAAAGCAAATGAAGTGTCAAAAATACATGCTCTCTACATCATATCTATCCATCTAGAGGAACTCCTTTCGTTCAGTTTATTAACAACTGATGAGATCAAAATCTTTAATTGTTGTTGGGAGGGTTTTTTTCTTAAAAATCTATAAAGCTACAAAACACTATCCCATTTTATAGGGAAAGCAACAAAGAACAGGTGTATTAAACAACAGGACTACAAAAGATGCAAGATACCAAATCTGGTATCTTTTCATGATATTTCTATCATTTTAGTCCCTTGCCACCATTGCCAGTTGTTTGGTTTTCCTTACAGACTCTTAGTCCACGGTTGTCTACTATGTACACCTGTTATGACATACCTGTGGGTGCAAGAGTTCAGTTTACTAATGGTGCCCACTTAACAGCTGGGAACAGTGTGTTACAGTCACCTGTTTGCTATGTCTGATTGTGTTCTTATTTTATGCAAATTACAAACTACGTAAAAGGGCTAGAGGAACCTATGGTTGGTTATTTTTTCCATATAGGCTTTACATTTTCTCATAGATTCATTCTTCAATTACAAAGGGAACAAAGGAATTCATGTTTTGTCATAGGTGGCAACCACCTATTCTGCATTTTACCTTTATACTCATTTGACTTGTGGATTCCTCAGAATTCTGGATGAATTCTTCTTAGAGTTATTTGAATCACAAAACTTATATTTAAGTGTTGTGATTCAAATAACAAGTGTTGTGATTTAACACTTTTTATTTCTTCCACTTATATGGAAGAAATTCAGATGTAGTACCATCCTTAGATGCCCCCACCACCACTACACTCAATCTGACTCTTTGCAGCAGATGTGACTCATTAAATGGATCTGATACATGACACAAACGGTGCAGGCATGACTAAAACATGTAACATGGGGTTAGGAATGAGTGGCCAGAAATTCTTCAAACTGGAATAGAATGGACTCCTCACTAGGGGGTATGAAGGGTATGTTGCACTATTCTTTATTTACATTCCTTGGGTAATTTTTATTTCATACTGGTGATTTGTTGATTTATAAAAAAAAAAATGTTTATTAGGTCCACAGACTGTAAAAGTACTATCAGTCCATTAACATAGCATGTGACTATGAGGAGAAGGCATAAATTCCCCTTCCAAAAGAGAGGAATCCTATGTTCTTGTCTACCAGACAATCTCATTATTCTTACAGAATTTTTTTCTTTTGAGAATCTATGTAATCCCTGCTCTTTCTTTATCGAACCATTTTTTGCATTTTCCCAGTGGAATGCAATCAAGAAATACAGAATGTCAGTATATTTTAAAGGATGGCTACAAAAGGGATAGGAGTTCTCTCCTCATAAGGAAACACATAGGTAACACAAGAGGCAACAAGGTTTCACATAAGAAAGGTTTTATCTCAGTAAAAGAATCAATTTTCTTTACCGTAAGAACAGTCGTTCACTGGAACAACCTCCTCAGAGATGTAGCGGAGTCCCAATCACTGGAGGTTTCCAAGATGCAAATCAAAAAGGTGCTTGATAATCTCATCTAGGCTCCATTTTCTATGAAAGACTGAACTGAATGATCTTTCAAGGTCCCTGACAACCAGGGCTGTTTTATGATTGTGTGATATCCATTTCTTCAGTTCTCCAAAATTAATTGGTGTCAGGAGCCTCATAAATAAACTTCCCTGACTACTGTTCATGCAGTCAAGGAGAGCTTTGACCTGAAAGGTCTGATTCAAACAGCACAGTTTAACTTTTCCCCCTGTTGCTGCCACTTGTCTGTACAGCACTAACAGTGCACACTACCATTTAAGGGAAGGGAAAAGAGATATAAATTAGTCTGTGAGGAATATACTATTCTCCAGGACAAATGCAGAGAGAATTTAACCTCTAAGGATCTAAGGATGGGCAAAGGTTTATGTATGTCAGTGCCCAACATTTGGCATATGAAATAATGAGAAGGAGGGATATTTCCATATCAGTAAAGACCCTACCCATCTGCACTGGACAATAGAAATGTTTATTTACATGAGCTGTGGGGCCTATGTTACTAAGAATTATTTTCATCGAAAAACAAAGCACAGTATAAATATATTTATTAAAAGTTATATTAAAAGAAAATTTAAAGGTCTCAAAAATTAAGTTATTTCTGCCTTTTTAAATTAATTTCCTTGGTCTGTATAATTTGTGACACAGTGTTTATAACCTGTTTACAAATTCTTTATTTTCCTAGAATATTACTTCGTTTTAACAGAATGGAGAATGCTCACATAATTTCAGATGTTGTTCTTCTTTGAAAAGAGATTTGTTTCCCTTTGTCTAAGCTCTACCCTGAAATAACAATTTTTAATTTGTTGAATTTCAGCCATTAAGGTATCTAGAGACATTGTTTTAGGCAATAACTCCCTGAGATAAACTGATTCTGTTTGCTTAGAATTTCTGGAAACCATACTTCAGTGTCACAAGTCAGGACCTGTACAATGAAAACATAACTGTAATGCCTTTGATGAG
>WEKX01000718.1:119319-134604 GCA_013390025.1 Pitta sordida
GATCTCAGGTGTGCGTTCGATCTCTGTACGGGCATTAGATGGTGAGTTGGACTAGATGATCCTTGTGGGTCCCTTCCAATTCATAGTATTCTGTGATTCTGTGTGATTCTGTGTCCCTATTTGTGAGCTGAGCAGAGGGCGGGCTTAGCACTGCTTGACCTCTGCTATTTATTGCCAAGGGCTGCTGGGGAGTGCGTCGAACAGGGTCATAGAGAGGCTGTCGTAGAGTGGCAGTTTATGCAGCAGTTTGCGCAGACAGGGCAAGTAGGAGGGGCTGCAGATGCCATCTTGTAGTTGTCCTTTTTGGGTTTTCTTTTTCTTTGTCTCCCTCCTCTCATCAACAATGGTGAGTGTGCTCATCCAACCACACCTATGTTGAGGGATGCTGCTGTCCAGACCTCTGCCTGCTGGGATTGTAGTGAGTGCCTGAAACTCCTGGTAGTTTCGGAGGACAGTGCAAAAACCCCCTGCATCTGGTGTGAGCAGGTGAATGATCTGCTCTGTATGATGGCAGAGCTTAGGGAAGTGGTTGAAAGACTGAGGAGCTTTCAAGAGAATGAAAGGGAAATCGATTGGTGGAGGTATATCCTTCCATTTCTCAGAGCTGCCCAGCTAGTGGTGACTCGTGTCTCCTACCATCATGAAGAAGGCATGGATATAGATGATGGTGGGAAATGGAAGCAGATCTCCTCTTCTGGGGGCAGCAGAAATCTCTCATGTCTCCCATCACCCTTCCAGATGCCACCTTTCCAGCTACCTTTACAGAATAGATTTGGAGTCTCAGATTTTAATAGTCAGATTGATGATATCCAAGAAGCCATTTTGCTGGTGAATCTCTTAGCTTCACCCCATCTGTCGGTACAGTCAGAACTTCTAGTATTAAGAAGAAATGGAAGGTAGTGGTTGTCAGTGACTACCTTCTGAGTGGAATGGAGGGCCCTGTATGTCAACCAGACCTATCCCACAGGGAAGTCTGCTCCTTCCCTGGAGCCTGACTACAGGACATCACTGTGAGTTTACCTGAATTAATTAGGACCTCTGATTATTATCCACTGCTGGTTATTCAGACCGGCAGCAATGAGGTTGTTAAGAAAGTCTCTAGAGTAATTAAAAAGGAATTTAGGAAGCTAGGTCGATTGATGGAGCAGGTGTGCAGGTGATGTTTTGCTCAATGTCGTTAGTGGCAGGGATGAATACTGAAAGTTATAAGAGAACTATTGTTATCAATAAGTGGCTTAAGCACTGTTGTCAACAGATGAATTTTGAGTTTCTAGACCATGGGGCAATATTTATTGCTCTTGGCTTGCTAGATGCAGGTGGAATGTATCTGTCTGAAAAGGGCAAAAGGTTTTAAGCCCACAAGTTGGCATGAGAAAGCTTTGAACTAGGTTTGAAGGGGGAAGGGAGTGGAAACTTGTTCTCTCTATGTGTTATTGAAGGTGGTGAACTTAAACCAAAAGTGAATTCAGCAAGCCTGCTGAGGTCCATGTATTCTAATGCACGAAGTTTGGGCAACAAACGAGAAGAGCTTGAAGTTCTGGTGCAACAAGAGAGATATGACATAGTTGCTATCACGGAAGCATGGTGGGATAACTCTGGACTGGAGTGTTTAACTGGTTGGCTACACATTCTACAGAAGAGATAGGCGAGGGAGAAGTGGTGGAGGGGTGGCCCTATATATTAGAGAGACACTTGACACCATGGAGCTTGAGATTAGGGATGATCGGGCTGAATGCTTATGGGTAAAGCTTATGTTTATGGTCAGAGGGGCTGCCAACAAGATGGACATTGTGGTTGGAACCTGTTACAGGCCACCCAACCAGGGGGAAGACGTCAATATTTTACTCTGCAAATAGATAGAGGATCTCTCAAGATCACCAGACCTTGTTCTTATAGAACTCTTAAACCTCCCAGACATCTGCTGGGAACTCAACACAGCAGAGAAGAGGTAGTCCAAAAGGTTCTTGGAATGTAATGAGGATTGCTTCTGGTCACAGCTAGTTAGTAAGCCTACCACGGGAGAGGTTACTTGTGACCTGCTGCTCACTAATAAGGAAGGGTTGGTGGGGAATGTGGTGGCTGGAGGCTGCCTTGGGTGCAGTGATCATGAAATAATAGACTTTTCAATACAGAGTGAAAAAAGGAAAGTCTTCAACTACACTTCCACATTGGATTTCTGGAGTTTGGATTTTGTCTCATTTAAGGAATTAGCTAGTAGAGTGCCCTGGGAGACTGTCCTTAAAAACAAAGAAGTCCAGGAAGGCTGGACGTACTTCAAGAATGAGATCCTGAAGGTGCAGGAACAGGCTGTTCTGATGTGCCATAAGATGAGCCATAGTGGTAGATTTCCAGATTGGATGGATAAGGAGTTTTGGATGAACTAAGGAAAAAGAAGAGGATGTACTGTCTTTGGAAAGAGGGGGAGGTAACCCAGGCAATGTTTAAAAATGTTGTTAGGTGTTGTAGGAAAAGAATTAGGGAAGAAAAAGCTCTGTTTGAGCTAAAATTGGCCACCTCTTTTGAGGATAATAAAAAGTGTTTCTGTAAATATATTAATAGTAAAAAAAGGGACAAGGACAATCTCCATTCTTTATTAGATGAGGAGGGGAGTATAGTTACTGAAGATGAGAAAAAGGCAGAGGTACTCAATACCTTCTTTGCCTCCATTTTTAATAGTGAAACTGATTCTCTACAGGAAAAGTGGTCTCTTAAACTGGTAGATACACACAGAGAACAGTATAGCNGGAGCTCAGAGAGTAGTGATGAACGGTGTCACGTCCAATTGGAGGCCAGTCACTAGTGGGATTCCCCAGGGTTCAGTGTTGAGGTGAGTTCTGTTCAACATCTTTGCTGATGATCTGGNTGAGAGAGCCAGCAGATGTGCTTGCTAAGCCTCTTTCAACGGTTTTTCAGCAGTCTTGGCTTACTGAAGAGGTCCCGGATGATTGGGAGTTGGCTAATGTGGCACCCATCTATAAGAAGGATCGGAAGAAGGATCTGGGGAATTTCAGGCCTGTCAGCCTGACC
This sequence comes from Pitta sordida, assembly GCA_013390025.1. NCBI lineage: Eukaryota > Metazoa > Chordata > Aves > Passeriformes > Pittidae > Pitta > Pitta sordida. The sequence goes on from WEKX01000718.1 coordinate 122,347, forward strand.
TCAGTACCAGGGAAAATTGTGGAATGAATGATTTTAATGGCATTACACTGCATCTACTGGATAATAGGGAGATAAAATCTNTAGGCAGAGAGGGACTTGGGAGTGCTAGTTGCTAGGAGACTGAACATGAACCATCAGTGTGCCCAGGCAGCTAAGAAGGCCAATGGCATCTCAGCCTGTATCAGGAATAGTGTTGCCAGTAGGACTAGGAAAGTTATTTTTCCCCTAAACTTGGCATTAGTTAGGCACCACCTTGAGTACTGTGTCCAGTTCTGGGTGCCTCAGTTTGAGAAAGATGTTTAGTTGCTCAAACCTGTTCAGAGAAGGGCAATGGGGATGGTGAAAGGACTGGAGGACTAGCCCTATGGAAAACATCTGAGGCAGCTGGAGTTGTTTAGCCTGGAGAAGAGAAGTCTCAAGGGAGACCTTATTGCTCTCTACAACTACCTTTAGGGAGGTTGTAGCCAGGCAGGGGTCAGACTCTTCTGTCAGGACCCCAGTGACAGAATGAGAGAACAGAGTCTTAGGCTGCATCGGAAGATGTTTAAGCTGGATATTAGGAAAAATATTTTCGCAGAGAGAGTGATTTCCCACTGGAATGGGCTGCCCAGGGAGGTGGTGGAATCTCCATCCCTGGCTGTGTTTAAGGAAACTTTGGATGGCATACTTAGTGACATGGTTTCAATGGCTTAGATTATGGGTTGGTGTTGGGTAGGTTGATAAATTAGGTAATAGGTTGGACTTGATGATCTCTATGGTCTTTTCCAACCTTGTTAATTCTGTGTGTGTAATTCTGTGTGTGTAGTCTCCTGGAACTCCCCTTTGACAGTATGTCTTCGGAAATGATCTCCTGACCCTAGCAACAGCCACCTGTCTATAGTAGCATAAGATCAGCTCTAGTAGATTTGCTGTGTGTTTCTGTCCCTTCAGTTGTTCTTTTGAAACTCTGAAAATTGCAGTCAGTTAATATTTTTCTATTGCTATATTAGCCTGTAAAGGCCTTACGTGTCCATTAGATCACTTTAAAGAACAGAGGAAACCCAATTCTTTCCTATCTACAAAAGCAGATGTTTTCTTTCATGAAGGCAGCAGGGGGGTGGGAAATTCTTTTATCTTCTCTCTGTTGCGTGAAACCAGTATCTTGTCGGTTCCAAATAGGACTCTACACTAGTAAATCAAACATTCCCTAGCACTGAGAACAAATCATATGGGAAGGTCCACACTCATAATTCTAAACTCTTTTACCTTTCAAGACACAGAGTACTTCTAAACTGTCTTTTGAGGACGGCCCCATGTCACTTCTGCTCGCATCCAAAATTAGACATCTTGGGGAAGGCTGTGGTCCCACTAAAGAATTCTCTGGACTCTTCTAACACAGTGACAATGTTCATGATGAAAATCCAGTGCAGGTGATTATGTCTTGATATGTTTCACTATACTAGTGTAGACAAATTCCTTGTCTATAAGACAAAAATACTAGACTTCCCTTGTTCTCCCAAATTAAATTGGTCGTTTGGTGTGTGTCCTTACAAACAGTTCACTCATTCCTTCACATCATCCATTTGAATTTCCTGTGGTGAAATCATATGTTACATATCTGATCAGAAACTGGCAGCCGGATTTTTGGGGGGGTGCTCTTATTTCTTTTAAGGTTTCTCAGTCTGCAAAGCCAGCTACCTCTTGCGGGCCAGCACTGGACAAGGGCAACAGGGCAGCAGTATCGAAGCAGCGTGGAGAGAGCATAGGGGCTGCCTTGTGGGTGCGGGAGGCAGGAGCTACAGGGCCACCCTTTCCTTCGCTGCCCCAACCACAAAGGGCACCACAGTGGTCGGGGGGGAAGGTGCCTGCCTCTCCCACACAGACCCACACAATGCTGGTAGCCTCCTGCAGCCTGGCAGAGAACAATGCCAACCACGCAGACACCTCAAGGGCCCCCATTGCCTCTGCCTGTAATCACTCCAGCTCCTTCCTGCCCATCCTGGCATGGCACGGGTGCCTGCCCACCCTGTTCCAGCTTGGCACGGCTGGGCACCAGCCCACCAGCCCCCACAGGATGGGGGAAGGTGCCTCCTGCTCTCACGTACAGACACACACAATGGCAGCCCCGTCACCCCATCTTGTAGTCCAGCGGAGGACAATTCCATCCATGCAAAACCACCCATTTACAGTAAACACATCCCAGCCACGTCGCGGTGACTGCCGGCTGGGACCAATTCACATATTCATGAGCAGACTGGGTTTGTGGTAGGTTCTGCGCATTCTGCGCATGTGCCAGGTCTCACAACTCGCTGGAAAATCAACAGTGACTATTCGGATCCCGCAAATTATGGATCATGACTATGCGGAGGATCACTGTACCGGCTTAAGTTATGATTATTTCCAAATATTTGAATGGGAACGAGATTCATTAATTATGTCAGGTTTATTTATTATTACATAAATTATGATACCAAAAAAGTATTCTGAGGTTTAAATTCTGCTTGTCCTTTTACTCTGAAAGAGTGCTTTAAACAATACATTTTATATTTTGTGTTCTGTGGAAGAATTAATAGAAGTCAGTGATGTAGGGAGACACAGTTTGAAATGTAATTATAGCAATCATTTAAAGATGCATAGTACATCCACTGACTTCCCATTTTAGCATTGTACATTTCTCTGCAGGACGGGAAGACTGGTGTTTAACCTGCCTATATCCTACTCGCCTATATTTCACAATGTAATCTACCGTGCTAATGAATCATTAGTCTTGGCATTTAGACATAGATGACTGTAATTAAGAGTAGCATTATTAAATAAATGACATTTTAAAAGGCTGTAGGAGAATTTTGTGCCAAAACCAGACAACTGGTTCTAAATTTTTTTCACAAGTTCTAGCTCAGATTGACTTTTGGTAATTACCATGTCATCTCTCTACTTACACCCTTCCAAGCATGGCATATTGTGGTAAGCAGTACCTTCTTCCAAATCAAAAGTATAATTTCACTTGCAACTATTTGCCTGGTGTCTGTTGTGCTCCCATGTCATTCCTACCCTCATCTTGCTCTCTCCATTATCCTGATAACACATGTTGTGGCTTTCCTGAGAAGCAGATCAGGCTTCTGATCTTATTGAAAAATAAACTTGTCTGACAAGTCATTCTTTTGTTCATAAATGCATGTGCACAGGTTCTTGTGATAGTATAAAGGAAAGAGCAGCACAGGTATGGGAGGGAAGAAAAGAGAAGTGGACAGGGCATTTAAGTTGGCCTATTCAGGAACAGCACTCTTTATAAAAGCAGTGGAAATTAAATACTTTGGAACTTAGGGAGGAAAATTTCTAGGAAAGAATTCTAGTTCTAACTAAGTTAATAACACTGCAGAAGAGGTATGAAGTATAAGAGAAGCCTACAATGACTGAAAGATATTTACCTTCAAAGAAAACAACAACAAGAAGAAGATTGTGAAACGTGGATAAACTGAGAATTAGCAGAAGTAAATCTGAGTTAGCCTGACAAAGTTAGATTAATGTAAAGCAAAAAGAAAAGATAATGGGATAGAATTAAAGTTAATATACTTATGACCCTAATTTCAATGGTTACCTTTCTGTGGTTTTCTACAAGGACAGAATAGCTTGTTTCCATATGGAAACACACATGTTTCCCTATGGAGTGTGAGGTACCAGAAACAGAAAGACAAGCATTCAGATTGGGAATGAAAAGTAAATCCATAGTTACAACATACTAGTTCCTAAAACTGAGGCTTTCATGACATCCATGATTTCTGTAAATGAAATAATAGTGATAAAACTTTAGAAGATAGTGTAATTCCAAGGCCCATTTGTCCCTTGTCCTTCTTGATAATTTCACTAGTGTTCAAAGCACAACGATATTTTAAATTATCTAAACCTGCGTAGATGGGAAGTATTGTCAACATGGAAGTTGTATTCTCAAAAGAATAATTATATATATTTTATTTGTAATGTTTTGCACTCAAAATCATGAACACAGTAATATAACTGTCAATTTGCATAGGTTTTTTTCTACATTGTAATTATTTTGACAATAAAATCACAGGTTCACAAGTTATTTTGAGTTGGAAGGGACACTCAGGATCATCTAGTCCAACTCCCAAGTGAACGCCTACCCGGGGATCAGGCCCACATGAGTGGAACCACAGGTACCACGCTCCTTCCATCCAAGCCTCCCACTATCTAGACCATGTCACTGAGCACCTCATCGAGTCTTCTCTTATACACCTCCAGGGATGGCAACTCCACCACCTCCCTGGGCAGTCCATTCCAATGAGCGATCACTTTCTCTGTGAAAAAACTCTTCCTAACATCCAGCCTAAACCTCCTCTGGCGCAGTTTAAGGCTCTGTCCTCTCGTTCTGGTGTCATCAGCCTGAGAGAAGAGACCCACTCCCACCTGACTGCAACTTTCCCTCAGGTAGTTGTAAACAGCAATGAGGTCACCTCTGAGCCTCCTCTTCTCCAGGCTGAACAACTCCAGTTCCCGTAGCCGTTCCCCATAGGTCTTGTCCTCCAGTCCTTTCACCATCCTTGTTGCCCTTCTCTGAACCTTCTCTAGCAGATCAACATCCTTCTTAAACTGGGGAGCCCAGAACTGCACACAGTACTCAAGATGTGGTCTGACCAGCGCCGAGTACAGGGGAAGCATAACTTCCTAGTTCCTGATACAGGCCAGGATGCCATTGGCCTTCTTAGCCACCTGAGCACACTGCTGGCTCATATTAAGTTTCCTGTCAGTCATTACTCCTAAATCCCTCTCCATTTCACCACTCTCCAGCCACTCATCCCCCACCCATAGCGAAGCATGGGGTTGTTATGTCCAAAGTGAAGACCCAATTCCCTCGTCCATATCGTCAATAAAGATGCCCAAAACAAGTTCCAAGAATACCTTCTGAGCAGTGACAATGTCAACATCAAAAGCATCTTCAGATGACTGCCATGTAATAATAATGTCAAGTACTGTAACATGATAGTCTCAAATTCAATGAGTTTGGGTAGGTGTGCTACATCTGTCATCAAACCCCACAAGGTTTATAATTTCTTGTGTACTGTTTTTAAAAGTCAGATATATGGTTTCATATAATATGGTGTATATATAAAAAGAAGCAGATCTTCTCTACAAAGTGTATTGTTACCTGTGTCCATATACAAAAACACACAGACAAAGCTAAACAATAAAAATACCCCAAACTTACTTTTTAATTAAGTGAAAGCCTATATCTCATCAAGCATGGAAATATATTAAAATGTCCTCAGGATTCTATAAATATGTAAATCATGAGCCCGCCCACCTACCCACCCTGTACACTACACTAATTGAAATAAAATTTATTAAGTCAGGAACTTATAAGCTCTATGACAAGATACACATTAAATATTAGTTTTATTATATTAATTTTTTAAAATATTAAAGTTTTATTGGAGTTGGAAGGTTAAAAATCCAAGATACAGGATGAGGGATTTGTCGTTGTCTTGCAACCTGAATTTCACCTTGGATGCTGGAGTCTTAGAATACAGATTTGTCACTCAATCACTTTTTTTTTTTTTTTTAATTAGACCCAATAAACTCTTTCAAGTCACAGACGAATTACTACTCACTTACTGAACAGGGTTCTATTTCCTATTGTTCAGTGCACAGCCCCCTGCCTTCATTAATTCAGACTATTCAAAACTCACTCTGAAGACAAAATTAATTTCCTCAGAAGTTTTTTATGATGCTCAACATTACAGCATCTAAGTGCTTCATGAACATTAATAAGTTTATTCTTACAGCGTCCCTGTGAACTGAGTAGTTATTACTCTCTCTTTTTTATAAATGGAAAACTTAGACATGAGAGATTAATGTAAAATATCCAGTAATGTGGAGAACTGTATGTGAGCTGCTTTTCCCTAGTGCTTAGTAGAGCCAGAACTGATCATTTTTGTACTCATCACTCTGACCAATCTTTTTCTCAGTCTTTGTATCAATCATATCTCAGTCCTGCATCTGGTTTCTTATCTCTCCTTCTATCGATTAGGCAACTGATCCCATTTGCAGTTTCATTACTGAAAGCATCTATTTTACTAAAAAGGACAGTAACATCTTTCTAGATCTATTTTAGCCTCCATGGACTCATTTTGTTTAATTGCCTGCAGTTCCTCTGTCTCACATTCCCTACTTCCAGGCTTCTAAGCTCTGTTTCTCTGCTGATCCTTATTCAATACCTCTTATAGCACGTTTTTTTCCTTTCATGACCTTTTGCATCCTTAAGAGAGAAAATTGACATTGGTTACTTTTTATCTAAAACAAAGTAATTGAAACAGGCTCTTTGAATGTGAATGGAATAATTTTGCCATCTTAATCACAGTAGTTGCAATCTGTTGCTTTTATAATAATGGATGGATTTGTTGACAGTACAAATATTCATTGACAGAAGGGATTTTTTTAATTAGAAAATTTTTATATATGTTCAGGCTAAATAACTTAAATTGCTGTTCCATTAGTTCTCGTAAGCAAAGTGGGCCAAATCTTTGAATGGCAAATTATTACAGTACATTGAGTAAGAACTTCTACGAATAATTAAAATCATAAAATCTTTATTGCAGAACACACTATAATGAAATGGGTGATCCTTGAATAAATTTCTGCCTGAAATGACATTTCTACTTAAATACTTGTCATTTACCAACATTTTCTTTACTATTAGATTTCAACCATCTCCTTCACTCATTAATATAACAGAGATTAACTGTGACCTGTGTTTTACTTGGTGACTGCAAGATTTTGATATTTAAAGTGAGCCTTTATTCAGTCATATCCTCTGAATTCCACTGTCTTTTTTTCCCCTATCCTTGCCTACTATATTTCTTTGCATTTTACAAATAAAAGTTTATTGCTCCATCAAAACTAGAGCATCAGAAATATAGAAAATCTTAGAATATGACTATCTCTAGCCATTACAAAGCACAAATGTAAGAATTCTTTTAAGGTTTTTCTTTATTTCACTACTATTTATATAAGGTCAAGTAACATGTAGTATTCTGATATTGAGAAGTGGAACCTCTATTAATTTTAATTAAGTTTTAAAACTGTCATTTCATCATTAAAATCAGATGTGTTAAAAAACAGGGAAAGTGTCATGGATGAAATCTCTCACTGAATGTAAAAAATACCAAGTCCTTGGTAAGAAAATCATAGCTAGCTGAACAAAAGACACTAAATATTCTCAATTCAAGATTGCTTTGTGGCAATCTCAACAGAAGAGAGTAGTGTACTGTGTTAACAAAGGATGTTAAAATACTGGGAAACTAGTTTCATCAGAGAGTTAAGGACTTCATATTTATTTTAATTCAAAACTGATATTTTAAAATTATTTCTTTCATGATAAATTCCAAAGCAATATGTTTTGAAGTCAATGAAATATGTTTGGGGTGTTTTAAAATAATTTTTATATACATCTATATATATTATATACATACTATAGTGAAGTAATATAGTTTTTACCACAGAATTTGAAGTACTTCAAATCTGACATTTTACTGTGCTATACTAATAACATAAGAAATTCATGTCTATGTGTAATATGTACTTAGACATGGCAAAACTTGACCCAGCATTGCCAAAACTGAAAGCCTAAATGACTATTTTTACGGATAAGACTGTTGTCACAAAATATATCTGTGTTGATAAATTGGCGACATTAGAAAAAAAAATACTGAGACCGAAATGGCGTTATAACGAACTTTTTTTTTCTAAAAATTGTGACACTAAGTCTTTAAAATTCTCTTCTAGTTGCTCAGTTTTTTAAGTAGGGTTATAAGTAAAAAATCTGATGAGAAAGGAAAGGCAGCTATGAAGTGATAGTGAAACTGACACTGTTGCAGTGCTGTATTGTCTAAAGTCCCTCCCTCTCTTCCACCCAAGCTCTTCATACAGCTTCTCCTTAAATAGATCCACAGCCAATAAACCATCCTTGTTTGTCCTGCCTGATGACAAAAGCATACACATTCTGCCTTGTCACCTAGACCTAAAGTGAAACTTACTCCTAGCCCAGAAGCTTACCTTTATTTGCTGTTATTTCATATACACTCCTAGATGTGTGACCATAACATATATACATAGTTTTACCTATGAAAAAGATTTACATAAAAAAATGTAGAGTCAAAAAAAATTAGAAATGGAAGAGACAAAGAAGAAACTATCCAGATGCAAAATCTGTGGATTCTCTGACCATTTTAAATGAACTTTATACCAGACTAATAACATGAAATGAAGCATGCTGTGCAAAGACCATTTAAGAAAGTAAACTACCATATATAATTTTTCCCAAGGTATTTGGAGGGGTTAAGAAAGTAAACTACCATATATAATTTTTCCCAAGTTATTTGGAGGTGAATTCCACTGAGTATTTTTAAGAGATGTTGATCTAAAGCACATATAAAATTTGTCCAAACTTGAAGGAAAGGGAATGAAATTCAAATGTTTAGTTTCATAACATCACAGGTACCTTATTAAATTTAAACAAAATGTTTAGTGAAATAAATTCAAATAAATCATGAAAGTTGGACTCAAACATCCTTATGGGTACTGTCAGGTGAAAAGTGGGGATTTATCCATCCCTTAGCGTGGGGGAGATTTTCTTGACCCTTGGTGGTTTATTTGTCAGTACTTGAGGGAAGCTGAAATCCTTATGTCTGACCACACACACAGAATCACACAGAATATTATGAGTTGGAAGGGACCCACAAGGATCATCTAGTCCAACTCACCATCTAACACCCGTACAGAGACCGAGAGCACATCCCAGAGCGTAACACCACCTAGATCCCTCACAGTCTAGCAGGCCACTCTGAGCCAGAAGGGGTCCAGGGCCATCCAGCCCTACACCCCCCAGCTAGACCATGTCACTAAGCTCCTCGTCCAGTCTTCTCTTAAACACCTCCAGGGATGGTGACTCCACCACCTCCCTGNAGTCTGTCAGCATCTCATATGGGGATCCTGCATCAAACAGATTCACAAGATTGGAGGGTGATTTGACTTCCCTTTTTATGGGGGCTAAGCCAACAACATAAGGAATACCCCTCAGCAAGTTTTCCCAATGAGTTATCCACAACTGTTAACTGCTAGCACTTGTAAAGTACTCACTTCAACAGTTCTGGATTAACACTCTTTATTAATACTAATTGTGACAGGTTAATAAGTGATTGTGTCTTAACTGATTTAAAGAAATTCAGTTCCAGGACTCAAGGATGCTTGCAAGTTATTGAGAGATTTGATTTTTACACTTAGGAATAAGACAAAACCATCTTTGAGCCAGCAAAGTGCCACCTTGACCTCCCAAGGGCCAAAAGGCCCCTCCTCAGCTTTGCCATCTGCTTATGGGTACCTGCTTAATGCATGTGCATGAAACTTAGATGACCTGATTGCTGTTTACAACTATCTGAGGTGAGGTTGCAGTCAGGTGGGTGTGAATCTCATCTCTCAGGCTGATGACACCAGAACAAGAGGACATAGCCTCAAACTACACCAGGGGAGGTTTAGGCTGGATATTAGGAAGAGTTTTTTCACAGAGAGAGTGATCTCTCATTGGAATGGTCTGCCCAGGGACATAGTGGAGTCGGCATCCCTGGAGGTGTTTAACAGAAGACTGTGAATACGTATTCATCTTTCCATCATTACTTCATAAATTTATACTTTGCTTTAAGCTTTCAACCAACCAACTCTGATGTTTTCCATTCCTTTACTCTGTTTTGACTAAAACCTCATTCTTTTTAGTATACTGTGCTGAGAATCAAGCAGATTCAAATTTCAACCCTTCTTTCTAGCCTAACAAAAGCCTTAAAACCTATTAATTTTATAAAACAAAATTTCTATCTATCGCACTAAAATCTCTACCTCACTAAAAATCTCAGAATTTCTAAATCTCCAAATCATAACTGCAAAAACATGTTTAAAGCAATCTACTGTAGTACAAAGCAGGCACAAGCTCTAGTTCTAAAAGAAGAATTTAACATGCGTAGAATATAGTTCTTACCCAACAGATATTCCTGTGGGTTAGAGGGCAAAGAGATTCAGCCTGTCGACTGATCCTAGCAGTTGCAGAAGTCTTCCTCAATTTTCTCCCTATTCCAAACTTACTTTTATAGTATCCCTTTAGGTTTAAGGGGAGCTTGAGTGACTTTAGTCCTAAGTACTTACCTCTCTGATTGATGTAAAAGGCTCTCACTTCACTTCACACACTTAATGGAGGTTGTCGTATCTTGACATCTGAGGAGAGATTTTGACATAGTTGTCGACTTGGCTGCAGAATATTTTCATCTATCTCCCTTGGCTGACAGGCATTATGTGGCCTTTGAACTACAAAGTACCACGATGTTTCCTTCCCTACAGGGATTTCTATGGAGGGAGGCCACAGTGTCTCCACTCCACTCCATCTCCAATAACAGGTGCTAATTGTGGTATAGGGAACCTCTGTGGGGCACATCAACTGCGTTCCATCCAGGGAGCAGCAGCTGCATTTTACGTTGTAATACTTATTCACTTCTAATTTTTTAACCCTGTCCATCTTCCCACAGATATCTTCTCACCTGAGATATTCAATGATTCAATTACTTCAGTTTAAAGCCACTCCTCCTTGTCCTATGACTAACTTTCCTGATGAGTCACTCCCCATCCTTCCTGTAGGCCTCCTATCATTCATTTTCAAAGCAGTCATATATTGTCTTCTAAAGTAACATATGTCTGTGTAAAGATATTATATGGCATGAAGAAAAAGATGGAGAGGTCTCTACCAAACAGATTGGGGGTTTTTTGAGAGAGTACATGTGTTTTTCTAAGTAAGGCATTTAGAAATATATCAGTGGCTGAAATTATGCATCTCATCTTTCTAGGAGGAATTCTATTTGAAAATAATAATGATTCCTCACATCAGTTGTTTTGTACATCCAATAAATCATTTGCAACCCTATCTAATAAGGTTGCTTTGTAGTCCCTTCAATTCTTACAAAAATGTTTGAAGATCTGTAAAATACGTAATGGTTTCTTTTTTAAAAAGATGTACAAGGTTTTCAGATCAGTCTCAAGGATTTCTTATCTTCAAACTTTATTAATGTAGAGCCTAGCACTCTGTGGCAATGCATTGCAATGAAAGTATCATTCATCAGTCGACTTCAGTTAGTCAGGGCTGCCAAGTTTTATTCCTTTCTTTTTATTTTAATCTTATTGAGTATCCTGAAATATGGTGAGCTTTCTGGAATATTGCATATATGTTGCTGTTTATTCTTATCTCAGTTAATGAAAAGCAGTGAAGGCAAGTGAATCAGTCACTGATGCATACAACCTAAACCAAATGCTTTCTAAAAGGAAGAAACATTGTTTGTGATTTAATAGTTGAAAAATCTGTAAATTACGTCTCTTGTATAGCTCCATGTTTTCACTATAGATGGTCTTAAATGCTCTCTACTTAAACAGATACTGTTACCTGATAGTAATTATGAATGATATCCTTTAAGAAAAGGCTACTGATATGTCTGCTGTTGCTATAAAAACGCATGCAGACTAGGTCCGTGCAGCAATACACTGGAAGATAAGTCTTCATTTTGTAAATGTTTTAGATTCCAGAGAATTTACTTATGGCTTTGCTCAAATCTACCTTAATATTGAAATGAAATATTTGTACTACAGTTAGTAATATCGGGTGGACTCTTCTTCTTTTTTTTTTTTTTTTTAACAAATTGGGTCACCCGTTAGGGAATTAACAATTTTTGTTCTGTAAAATGAGACATTGCTCGTTTTGAGCACCACAGTATGGGCACACATGGGCTAGTACTATAAAAACATCACAAAGTAGCTGGAAAGCCCATTCTCCTAAAATAAATAAAGGATAAAATAGTAATACAGTGAATCGTCTCTGTATCGCAACTTCTCCTTCACGACCTCGCCCATTTGCCTCGCCCGTTCACGGTACGGCTCTGGGGATCTGCGATATTTGATAGACAGCGCATGCGCTCTGCTTCTGCTTTGCCAAGGGGCGGAGACGGCTCTCCCTGTGAGGCTGGATGGGCCCGCCCTGGGCCCGGCTCCCCCGGGAAGGGGATGGAGGGAGGGTTTGGGGTTTCTCTGGCACAGCCTCGAGTTTACAGTCCTGCCGAACTGTGCCCAGTTCCTGAGCCGGTCCTGTGAGTCTCCGTGCCCAGTCCCTACAGTGGAAGGGTCACGCTGCATTATGTCCCAGGCGGCCACTGAGACCCAGTGCAGCACCACCAAAAGACA
>WEKX01000719.1:5176-37189 GCA_013390025.1 Pitta sordida
TCTCTTATATCATGCTGACCTCCGTGCCTTGTACAATCTCCATGCCTACATTCTTCATCCTTCTTCAGCAGCATCTCAAAAAATACACTCTTTCAGGAATCATTGGTACATGCTTTTCTTCTTCTCCTTCTTATTGCTGAGCTATTAACTGAAATTTGTCTAGCTTAAATCTCTTTTGCTTCTTGCTGGACCAAGGCAGCAGGGAACGCAGCTGAAAGCTAATGCAGAGCTAGCTGATTTACTTCTTAATTCTCTCAGGAATGACCTCTGTTAACTCTAAATCTGAGGAAAATTGAGGGACAGTACTTGCTTGTCATCTAAAATAGGAACTTGGAATCATGTTTGCTGAAAAAGCCACAACGTTCATTAAGTAAATGCCAATTAGTGTGTATGCAGTGATGACTTTCTACACGCTATGTCTGTACTTCTATAGTCCTAAAGGTTTATATATTTTTCATAGTGCTCCAAAAGTTGTCCATAGCAGAATCTCTGCTTATGATCCAGCATACATGAATATGATGCCTTTTATCCCCTCATGGTTTAACGTGTACTTAAATGAACATGAGCCAGCAGTGTGCCCAGGTGACCAAGAAGGCCAATGGCATCCTGGCCGGTATCAAGAATAGTGTGGCCAGGAGGACCAGGGAAGTGATTCTTCCCCTGTACTCAGCACTGGTTAGGCCACATCTTGAGTACTGTGTCCAGCTCTGGGCTCTTCAATTTAGGAAGGATGTTGAGGAACTGGAGTGTATCCAAAGACAGGCAACAAGGATGGTGAACAGACAAGTCCTGTGAGGAGCAGTTGAGGAAACGGGCTGTTTAGCCTGCAGAATAGACTCAGGGGAGACCTTATCTCTCTATAAAACTACCTGAAAGGAGGTTGTAGCCAGGTGGGGGTTGGTCTCTTCTCCCAGGCAGTAAGACAAGAGGGCACAGCCTTAAACTGCACCAAGGGAGGTTTAAGTTAGACATCAACATGAAGTTCTTTATAGAGAGAGTGATTTGGCATTGGAACTGGCTGACCAGGAAGGTGGCAGAGTCACTGTCCCTGTAGATATTTAAGAATAGACTGGTTGTGGCATTGAGTGCCATGGTCTGATTGACAAAGTGATGCTGGATCAAAGGTTGGACTTGATGATCCCAGAGGTCTTTTTCAACCTAGTTGATTCTGTGATTCTGTGAAATGTAAATATGAAGACCAAACTAAACAGCAATGGCACACAAACATCAAGGAACTCGGGAGTGTTCCCAGGTGTAGTAATTGGCATAGTACGATAGTCATGGCATTATTCCTGACTTCTAGAACACTTGACTGCACAAATTCCACCTTCCCAAACTTCAAACACAGCTGGAGGAGGGACAGGAAGGCTACCAGGCATCTTGCTGCTGCTTGTGGAATGGTTCATGGTGAAGCAGATTGTCTGTCTGCAGCTCACGGAACAGAGAGAGAGAGCAGAGATGCAGAATCCACCTGTGGCTATGCTGGAGATGGAGGATCATGCTGGAAAAGCTGCAGATACCTTAGAGCCCAGAAACACTTGGAGCAGAGCTCAGAAGAGATCCTGAAGAGACATTGAGGCCTGTGGAAGAGTCCACGCTTTGTGACAGAATTGCACTATGGTATGATCTGATCTATGTACTTTGGGATGGGCTCANCAGGAATGACCTCTGTTAACTCTAAATCTGAGGAAAATTGAGGGACAGTACTTGCTTGTCATCTAAAATAGGAACTTGGAATCATGTTTGCTGAAAAAGCCACAACGTTCATTAAGTAAATGCCAATTAGTGTGTATGCAGTGATGACTTTCTACACGCTATGTCTGTACTTCTATAGTCCTAAAGGTTTATATATTTTTCATAGTGCTCCAAAAGTTGTCCATAGCAGAATCTCTGCTTATGATCCAGCATACATGAATATGATGCCTTTTATCCCCTCATGGTTTAACGTGTACTTAAATGAACATGAGCCAGCAGTGTGCCCAGGTGACCAAGAAGGCCAATGGCATCCTGGCCGGTATCAAGAATAGTGTGGCCAGGAGGACCAGGGAAGTGATTCTTCCCCTGTACTCAGCACTGGTTAGGCCACATCTTGAGTACTGTGTCCAGCTCTGGGCTCTTCAATTTAGGAAGGATGTTGAGGAACTGGAGTGTATCCAAAGACAGGCAACAAGGATGGTGAACAGACAAGTCCTGTGAGGAGCAGTTGAGGAAACGGGCTGTTTAGCCTGCAGAATAGACTCAGGGGAGACCTTATCTCTCTATAAAACTACCTGAAAGGAGGTTGTAGCCAGGTGGGGGTTGGTCTCTTCTCCCAGGCAGTAAGACAAGAGGGCACAGCCTTAAACTGCACCAAGGGAGGTTTAAGTTAGACATCAACATGAAGTTCTTTATAGAGAGAGTGATTTGGCATTGGAACTGGCTGACCAGGAAGGTGGCAGAGTCACTGTCCCTGTAGATATTTAAGAATAGACTGGTTGTGGCATTGAGTGCCATGGTCTGATTGACAAAGTGATGCTGGATCAAAGGTTGGACTTGATGATCCCAGAGGTCTTTTTCAACCTAGTTGATTCTGTGATTCTGTGAAATGTAAATATGAAGACCAAACTAAACAGCAATGGCACACAAACATCAAGGAACTCGGGAGTGTTCCCAGGTGTAGTAATTGGCATAGTACGATAGTCATGGCATTATTCCTGACTTCTAGAACACTTGACTGCACAAATTCCACCTTCCCAAACTTCAAACACAGCTGGAGGAGGGACAGGAAGGCTACCAGGCATCTTGCTGCTGCTTGTGGAATGGTTCATGGTGAAGCAGATTGTCTGTCTGCAGCTCACGGAACAGAGAGAGAGAGCAGAGATGCAGAATCCACCTGTGGCTATGCTGGAGATGGAGGATCATGCTGGAAAAGCTGCAGATACCTTAGAGCCCAGAAACACTTGGAGCAGAGCTCAGAAGAAATCCTGAACAGACGTTGAGGCCTGTGGAAGAGTCTACACTTTGTAACAGAATTATACTATGGTAGGATCTGATCTACGTACTTTGGACTTGTATTATGGGCTTATAAATGAAGCAGTGAAGCCAATGCTTAAAAGACTGCATCCTGTGCTGTGACTCTCGGGCAACAGAGAATGGAAGAGCTGTCACCCTTGAGTCTGAACTCACTTGGGAATGGGTCATGCAAGACACTTTTCTCTCATGAGAGAGAGAGGACTTTAAGAAAGGCAGAGAGATGGTTTCCTACCCTAAAACTGCTCAGAAATACTAACTTGCCTGGCTTTTTCCCTACCCCTGTTCCCCCTTTTGTCTCCTGGAGGAAAAAAGGGAATATAATATCCATTGTAAGAAGAAGGAGGGGTGGTGGGGGGAGAAGTTCACCTTTAATATGATGCTTCTCACATTAAGCTCTGATCTTGTTAAAAACAAATAAATCCTTTATATTCCCCACTTGTAGCTTGTCTCGTTTTGCCTGTGATAAACGTTTTTCAGTTTTCTTTTTTTTTCTCCCTCCTCCTGTTTATATAAAGAGGGGAGGGGGAGAAAATGAAGTGAGGGAGAGGTTGTGGGTGAATCTCTGGCATCCAGCCAGGGTCAAACGATGACACAGATAATCTTAAAATGGAAAACTCTTTCTACCTAAGATAGGTGAACATTCTTTCTACGAAGAAAGGTTATTTTGTAATTCTGATAACTACATTATTGAAAGTGAAAAGCAGTAAGATAGGTTACATACCATTATGCTTTTTGCCCAATGCACTTTTTTGAATCAGTAATATTTTGAGTCTGTAATAGTTTTCAAGTTGAAGACAATAAGCTGCAACCTCTGTCTCCAGTGTGAGCTAGAGGATGCACTAATATGTTCTGGAGACAGCAACCAAATAGATCACTGTGACCAGGTATCTGTTCAGGAGAAAGAGGACAATTTCCTAATGGAGGAAAATGTGTTCTGTAACAGAAGACAATTTCAGTAGTGGATGAAATCTCATCAACTAGTCTTTGCTAGTCAGCAACACCTTGAGGCTTTGTAGCAACTAAACTACGAAGTGAAAGAGTTAATAACATCAAAACCATTTCCACCACTATGCCAGTATTTCAGAAAAGAGTAGCAGATGAATTTTAAAATAATTTTGGTTTTATTCAGGGAAGTATTGACTAGTAATCCTTATCTCTATACTCACTAAAATCTGCTGATGACACAAAGTTATGTAGGTCATCTGGGATAACATCTCTAAGAATCTTGGAATGACAATGTAGTTCATTGAGTGGTCAAGTGCCAAATGAAATAAAATGGTCAAGAAATGTAGGCAGTAAACATTAGCTAGAAAATAATAAATGTCACACACATTTTCTAACATTTTGTTTAAGTATTGGACATCACTGTAGACAGCTCAGTGAAAACTCAGACCTTGGGCGACACTGTTTATATTCAGAGACATATACAAAGTGGTCTTACATGGAATGCTCTATGTTCTATATGCCACAAACATTATTCTATGTTAAAACGTTTTTGATAGGATGAGTCTGAAGAAGTGCAATCAGAATGCTCATTAGGAGAAAAAAACCCCACACCAATCACACTACCGTGCCCCTCCTCGCTGATAAAAAATCCCAAACACAACCCTTTCTTATGGTGGAGTCCTGAACAGAGTTAGAGTTTTATTTACGAAACAAAAAATATAAAAGGGATATGACAAGCAGTACTTAAAATACTGAGTGGCAGATCAATTACTTCTTATCTTTCTCACTCATAACATATAAAAAGCTGACACTGGTACATATGCAGAAGATTTACAGAATTCATTGTCCCAGACACACAATCATATAAAGAAGAAACACAAAGACTGTGAAAGGGTTAGTTTAGCCTTTTTTTTTGTTTGCTTGTTTGTTTTTGGACTTGATATGGAAGCAACTCAATTTAAGTGGATAAATCAACCTCTCCTAGCTAAAAGGCAATTATTAAGCCTCTGGTATTAGCTGTCATCAGAGATGGTACTGAATAAGACAGACAGTGAATCTAAGCATGAACAGCAATTCCTATATTCAGTATCATTTGGACAAGAATGAAAAGCTTTTTTTTATGGAATACAAGGGCAGCATTTCTATTGCTGCTTGGAATTGTATTCTACTTTAAATCAGAATCACTTCAGTCTTACTGAAGCTTGCTTGAACCATTTCCTCCTAGGCTTTGAACCACTCTCTCATTCTAAGATAAAAAGATGCCACAATGGCATGGTTAAGTAGATCTGCTTCCAGCAGATAAGTCTTCACATCTTCAGCTCTTGTATATACTACAAGGTCTTTTATCCTTCTAACACCTATCACAATAATAATTTAAAGAAAAAGTCTTCAACACTACTTTATGCAATACACTTTGTAATCATCTTGTAAGTCCATTTATTTTGTGATACAGCCATCAGCCTGTGCAAAATACTTTGCCCTGTTTAGTTTATAAATAATTTGCCAGTGTTAATTGATGGTTCTGTATGTAGCTTCTCCACAACTGCGCCAAAAAGAGAGACTAACAAAATTTTTATCACACAATAGATTAAGCAGAATCCTACCACATACCAGCTCTCTGAAAATTACCTACAATCACCCCTCCAAAAAGAGCAAATAATAACAAACAAACCAAACAAAAAATGAAAAAGCACAGAAAAATCAACTCACCCTTCCCTAGTCTTAATGCATTAAAACAAGACGTAGTTGACCTTAATCTTTCAAAGGTTTCCAGAGGTCTCCCCATGACAATAATTTACAAAGAAGCAACCAAAAAATACTGTCAACAGTGCAATTCCTTATTTCAGCCTTCATTCTTTGTCCTGACAGTGTTGAAAAGCATTGTTCAAACAAGCTCTGGGGTGATTACAAGGTAACTTCACTGCAGAGAGGATCAGCATGCTAGATCTTATTGAATGAGGATTTATTCATGCTTGCTATAACCGAAAAGACACTAAAAATATTTTTTTGTGAAAATTCTTGTTAATTAAAATGTAATTATTCAATGATTACTGTTTGGCATCTCCAAGAAAACGCTCAAGGTCTTGAAAGAAAGAAAAGATAACTCAGTGAGCAATTTATCAAAAAATGAGGATTTCCCCCCTCTTTTTTTCACTTACCAAGCATAATTAATATATGATAATAAATATAATGAGTTTCGTAAAATAATTAGCAATGCATCTCCTAATCTGAATATAATGTTTTTTAAATTTGGAAGTGTACTATTCTCTTTGTGCTTATACACTCACCTCACGTAGAAGTGAAGAAGGCTGCAGAGCATAATTTATTATTCTGCATCACATTTCATCAAGTCCCTTAGCAGCTACTTGATACATTATCAAGACAAATGCAAGGAAAAAAAAGTTATTCCTGCCTCTCCACCCCCGAAGTAGGGTACCCCAAAGACCAACTACCAATTATAATCCTTCTTTCCTCTTCCAATTAGATACACTAAGATGAAGCAAACCTTGACCAGATTACTTTTTGCATGGAATTGCAATGACTTTTTTCATCTCTGTAAGACAAATGCATCCATAAATAAACATGAACTGCAGTAACAAGGGCAATGTCTGGAACACTTAAAAGCTGAATTGCTTTCAAGCCATCCAACAACTCATTTTTCTTCCACAAATGTATGATTAAGACTACCAGCATGGTGGGGAGGTAGGCTGGGAGGGTGAGTGTATGTATGTGTGAACACACAAGCACACATGTCCCAAGAGAAGAGGGAGGAAGAAAATCAATCATATGAATTGAGAGCATGATAATTGATACCCACTCAAACAAACAAATAAACAAACAGTCCCCTTCCTTTAATTATCTTGTAAATATAAAATAGTGGCCTATTATGGATTTATGGAAACGAGTAGTGTAGAGGACCAGGTCCAACCGTTTTATTGCAAACATTCTGAGTATTGCTGCAGGGAAGTGATCAGAGGAGAGGATCCCATGGAGGTGGGGCAGGGCTGCTCTGAGCCAATCTCCTGCTCCTCCTTAAGACTCCTGCTCAGTCCCCCCTGCTCACTTCACAGAATCACAGAATCACAGAATCACAGAATATTATGAGCTGGAAGGGACCCACAAGGATCATCTAGTCCAACTCACCATCTAACACCCGTAGGGAGACCAAGAGCACATCACAGGGCATAACACCAGCCTANCTGGAGAAATGCTGGCTTCGCACAGGTGAACAAAACACACAAAAAGTCCAGTTTATGTAAGAGGCATGCACTAGGTTAACTGTAAAAAGGACCAGATTGAGCTCTCTCTTTCTTTCTTTTTCTTTCCTCTGGCTTTCTTCTCTCTCTTTTTTTCTCCTTTATTCCTCTTTTGTTTCCTTTGTCTCGCAACCCCAGCTCTGGCTGATGCACACAGCAGCACCAATGAAGAATCCGAGATGATATTCTTTATTTTCTTCCCTTAGTTTGACTGGGTAAAACATGGATATCATGTTCTACCCCACACTCTGTACAGAAATTTGTTGTGGGAGGGGAGAGCTTGTGTAGGTGTTTGTGGCTTGTGAACAAGCACCTTTGGTTGTATGTTGTGTCTTTTGAGATAGAACCTTTTGAGAAGTATTTTGTGTTAATTATGAAGTGTATTGTACAAAATTAAGGGCTTGTTGGCTAACACTATTTGAGGAAATGTATTTTAAGAATTTAAGGGCATGTCAGCCAATACCTTTTGAGTCTAAATAATGGACTGGTTGCCATAGTTAAGAAGATTGTATAATAAAACATGAGTTCCCTGACACGTGGTCTGGGAACCAGCAGCACGCTTGGTCACGACAAGTAGATCTTCAGAGTCCCAGACTGTGAGATGTGTGTAAATTCTGCCACATCCAGCTGGCAGTCAGTCACTAGTGGAGTCCCACAGGGATTACTGCTAGGCCCAGTACTGTTTAATATCTTTATTGATGATATGGACGGAGGAATTGAGTACACCATTAGCAAGTTTGCAGATGATACCAAGTTGGGGGGAAATATTGAACTGCCAGAGGGTAGAAGGGCCCTTCAGAGAGACCCTGACAAGATAGAAAAATTAGCAGATTCTAATAGCATGAGATTTAACAAGTCCAACTGCCAGGTTCTTCACTTTGGACATAACAACCCCATGCATTGCTATTGGTTGGTGGATGAGTGCCTGGAGAGTGGTGAAATAGAGATGGATTTAGGAATAATGGTCATCAGAAAACTTAATATGAGCCAGCAGTGTGCCCAGGTGGCTAAGAAGGCCAATGGCATCCTGGCCTGCATTAGGAACAGTGTGGCCAGCAGGACCAGGGAAGTTATTCTTCCCCTGTACTCAGCGCTGGTCAGACCACATCTTGAGTATTGTGTCCAGTTCTGGTCTCCCCAATTTAAGAAGGATGTTGAACTGCTTGAGAGGGTCCAGAGAAGGGGACCCGGCGCTAGGGCTGTGGCGGCGTCTGGGGAGGCAGAACGGGTGGTGGTGGTGACTTGGGCAGCAGTGGTGGCTCGGGCAGCAGCGGGGGCAGTACAGGTGGCGGCGGGGGTGTGGGGGTGGCGGCAGGGGCCGCGGCCGCAGCAGCCACAGGGGCCGCCATTCAACACAGAAGTCGGGCTGCGCGGGTCCCAAGTAAGACCGCAGGTCCGCGTTACAGGAGACTTGATTGTACTTATGAAGCTGAAAGATGAGCTTCATAATCACAGACATTGTCATCCGGCCTAGGAAGCACAAGTGAAGGCTACATGATTAGACTACGAAGAATCTGAAGAAAGTGCTGGATTCAGCCAACGGATCACTCAGCAGCATAGCACATTCAAAGTACATTCCACTAGAGTACTGTGCTCTTTGCATTCCAAGGTGTAAAGCTTCCAGTAGCATTTCAGGATAGAGGTTCTAACACATAAACTGACATATTTCAAAACCTACTTACTCTAAATTGCTTAATACACAATTGAAAAGCATGATTTATTAATTCCTACAGATTTCTCCAGTGTCTGTCTGAAATTAATAGCTTTTCCATCAGGTAGGGGAACCCGTAAGAAAAAATAATGTTGGGTATTACTTTGCAGTTCCCCATGGTAGCAGGAATTCAAGAACTAAACCAGCAGCATATACAAAATACTCAAAACACAACTTGCTATCTAAAACAAAGTCTTCAGTCACATTGCAGGGGAAGAAAAGTAAAGGTTTTATGAATGCAGGAAGAAGTTTGAGTCAAGAACACTGGCAAAAAAAAGCAAGTGTCTAGCAATATGGTAAAATAACTGGTAAGTCCAAGGATATAAGGCAGTAGAGCTTGGGTAAATCAGAGTGACTTCTACCCTGAACAGCTACTTAGAAGTGTGTTTCTGATGAGGAAAATTTGGTAACACAGGCATATGCAAAGGACAGATTAGAGACAAGGTTGGAGAAACAGACATTGATACAGATTTGAACTAAGTTCAAAAAGGACCATGTGTTTTTAAATTTAATGTTTTTGTTATTTCTAAAACGGTAAATCTGTGGATTGCAATCATTCAGGAAAGTGTGTAAGTCAATTCATTTATAAAATGGAAAAGGAGCAGATTTATGATTACTGAAATACATTATTTCAACAGCAGGGATTCCAATTTACAGCTCAGTACACCACCTAGAAAGGCTGTTCATGTCTGTAATTTCTGTACTTTCAATAAAGCATTCCTAATATATTAAACCTCCAGGTACACATAAAGAATAAGATAAACATCACTAATGAAATAGCTGCTTATCTGAAAATTATAGGAAGTGAAATATACACACTCCATGCATACACTAAAAATGGTGACATTGAATGGGGGAAAAAGAAAAAAAAAGGGAAAAAATGAAGGGGATAATAAAAAACCCAGTTTCAGCATCCCTTTTACAAAAGCTCACAAAAATGATCCTTGTGGGTCTGTTCCAACTCAGAATATTCTGTGATTCTGTGATTCTGTCATATTAAGTGCTAAATCAGCCTTCCTCATCCTCTGTTTTATTTGTACAATATAGAATAAAATTACAAAGTATTTCAATGTCATAATATTCTAAATCTACAGCTCTTTCAGTACATCTTTTGTAGCAAAAAAGTAGCAAAAAATTGAACTTTTCTTTGAACTTCTCTGTTCTATGACATAAAAAGTCCACTGAGACTCATAAACCCTAATGCTACTTAATAAGTCTGAAAAAATTTTAATTAGCTCTCACTAGATTTGGTATAGAGATTATTTGTAACTACGGGATCAATTAATTAATTAGAAATGAAAGAAACGGCAAAGAAATAGTGATTTAAATTAAGGTGATGATTTATATCATTTGGAAGCTTTTAAATAGAACAGATTGATTCTTCATAAGAGATTTATGCCCATTTGTCGAGGATAGCAGCTGTATTTCTTGCAATTTACCCCTTATCAACACAGAAGAAATAGACATTGACAGCATCCTGGTATACCCTAGAGAAGAGAGCTTGGTAGGACCTTAAGCTAAGGCATGCAAACAAACAACTGCTGCAGAACTTTCTCACCATGAGAAGCCCTGCATTGGAGCAGAAGACAGAACTGTGAACGTCTACCAATGAACATAGTGTAAACGTGTGTAGCCAATTAGAATAGCCTTCTGATACTTTAATTGTATGTGTGTGATAAACAATTCAGACATTTTGGGGCATTACAGCCATTACAATAGAGGCATTTTCACCAGCAAGTGTGTGTGTGTTTTGTTTTTGGCCACCCTTAATACCACACACATTTGTAATATTACAATCTATTCATCTTTTTAAACTGGTTATAAATGGATTTATTTGCTTTTAAACTACTGCAGTGAACCCCCGCTAGTTGCGGGCTCTTGGGACTGGTCCACCTCCCGTGAGTTGTGAAATCCGCAAAGATAGCGAACCCACTACATAGTCGAGTACATCACGCCTGTAGCCACGCCTCCTCCTCATATAAGGTCTGGAGGATGGTCCTGAGANGGAGCGGCGGGGGGGGGGGTGCGGGGCCGGCTGTGCTTGCAGCGCAAGCGGCGAGATCGGGGGCCAAGCCAATTGGGGGCCCAGTACATTCTGAGCATGCTCTGAGGTCACACAGCTTGCGGAAAAATCACCCGCAAATACTGAAGCTCGCAAATAGCGGACCACGAATACGCGGGGGCTCACTGTAGTAAGGTCCTTTATTTTACAGAAAAGCTACAGGCAAATCAACCGAAAAACTGGAAAGAAAGCCTTAGCCCAAAACACTCTTAATTAGGGAGATAATCTATGTCGTTTTGATGACAGAAGTATATTGGAAGTATGTATAAATGTTCTCATGGGAATGTCTGGAGTTAGAGCTACATATATTTATAATAAATTTATTAGTATATAATTTTGTTATTATGAAACAAAACTTCAATACAGTTTTGAAAAGTTATAAATACATCTTATATACAAACACACACGAATGGATGGTTTATTATGAACTCTTTTAAAGCAAAAATCAATATTCTAATACTTATAAATTCCAAACCCATGATTTTAAATAGAATGAACCCTATAAATTAAACCAGAATAGAAAAATTTTGTTTAGCAAAAGTACTTTAGTTTCCTTTTTTTTTTCCCCAGCTAGATCTGTGAAATTAATCACTGAATCACAGGATGAGTGAGATTGGAAAGGAACTCTGGAGCTCATTTGGTCTAATCCTCTCCATTGCCCAGGGCTGTGTCCAGACAAATTTTGAGTATCTCCAAGGAGGGAGACTCCATAATTTCTCTGGGCATCCTCTGCAAGTGCTTGGCCACCCTCACAGCAAAAAAGGTGTGTCCTTTTGCGTTCAGTCTCTTGTGTACGTCTGTGCCCATTGCCTCTGGTTCTGTCACTGGGCAGCACTGGAAAAAGCCTGGCTCCTTCCTCTTTACCATCTGAGTTCAGGTATACATACACACTAATAAGATCCCCCTAAGCATTCTCTTCATTCCAGTCATGTACCTAAGACGTATCCAGTATTGACCACCTAACTAGACTTGTGCCACTGATCACAACCCTCTGGGCCTGGCTGTTCAGCCAGACCTCACTGTCTGCTCATCCAAAGCTTTTCTAGGAGGATCATACTGGTCAGGGTGTCAAAGGCACTGCTGTGGTATGGGTAGACAAGAGCCACTGCTCTCACCTTGTCCACCAGGCCAGTCGCTTCATCAGAGAAGTTAATCAGGTTTGTCAAGCTTGACTTTCCCTTGGTGTAGCCATGCTGACTACTCTTGATGGTTTGTTTGTCCTTACTGTGCCTGGAAATGGTTTTCAGGATGAGTTATTACATCACCTTTTTGAAGGTATTGAGGTGAGGCTGAGCAGTCTGTAGCTCCCTGGGTTCTCCTTGCCTGGCTTCAAGAGAGGAGTGACCTTTGCTTTCTCCAGTTTCTGAGCACTCCCTCAATGGCCATGATCGATTAAGGACTACGGAAAGTGGTCTTGCAATGACATCTGTCAGCTCCCTCAGCACTAGAGGGTGTATCCCATTAGGGTCTCTGGACTTTCTCATACTGTTTGTTTAAGTATTCTCTGACCAAAATCCAAACAGAAGTAATACTACAAAAGGTATTTTTCAGTTGTCTAAATAAAATGTATGAAAAAGAACACAGTGGTTTTAACATTGTGTTCAAAACACTGAACATTGGCCTGAAATTTCTATAAAATTCAAAAACACATTGTTTCTACATACGTACAGCTCCAGACGGTTTTCATATATGTTGCATCGGTACATTTGAGAGCAGAATTTGGAATATTTTTTTAATTTAAATTTCAGTAAAATGCAAATTGTCTAGTATTTAATATCCAAATAATATTTTGATTACCTGCATTAATTAATTAATTAATTATATGACTGTGCATTGTTGCTAGTGCTGGATCTTCATCTGATGCTTCACATATCACAAGATAGCAAGACTTAGGCTGAATTTGGAGGGTGTTTCTTGTTGGAATTCCTGTTCTGTGGTTTCATCATCATGGTTACGAAGTTCCTACTTAACCAAAGACTGCAAATAAAAAGGTCAACATTTAAAAAATTCCCAGATGAACAATTATGACAACCTTCAATGACAGTAAAGCACATAGTATATCCATTTATATATCACTTTAAATACTTGCCTACTTGCAGAAGTATGCCTTCACATTCCTCTGCAATACCTGAGCCACAGGCTGGTATGGCACTACAGATGAATTCTGAATTTGTTTTTCTATTGTACTGTATTTTTTGCTTGGATCAGCAGCGAAGTTTTGAAACAAACCTGACAGTCCTCACTTGCTACCTGACAGTTTGTTCACTGGGTAGTTTTGTTGTGTATGAGGTTGCTCTAGCAGGCATCTAGAGAGGAAGTTGTCTCCAGGTGATTATCAAGAAACCTCCATTGCTAAGGCAGACATAAAGCTTCAAAGCATGTTATCTCAGCCAGGGATCAGAGTAAACCTAATCCAATGGAAAACATTAAAATCACATATAGCACAGATATATGGACCTAAGCACACATATGATGCTCTAACAATTTATGATCTCTGTTTCACTTGAGTTCAATTACTTGCTTATGCAGACATTACCTTTACCTCCTGATATTTGTCAGCAAACCTACACGTAACCTACTGTTAGCATGAAATCCAGACCTGTAGCTCTGTTAGTTCATTACTTGGGACTAAACACTGTAGATTCCATTATTACATTGCTACTGGTCATGAATGTTTCAGATAGCTTTGCATGTACTCTGTTATTTTTTTTCTCTTGGGAGTTCTCTGCTTGTCCTGAATTCCCACACTTCGACATTTTTGACTTTTGTAGATGATGCAAGAAAAAAAGTTCAGTTGAATTATTTTCACTCAGGGAACTCGGATGCTGTAAACTTCATATAAAGGAAAAACATGGATTCAAATATTTATGCTCTTCTTCAACGAAAGGTTAACAAAATTAAAAATACAAACTCACCATAAACAATCTGTAATTTTGTTTGTCTAACATACCTATAAAGTTTAAAAATATTAAGTGCAATATAGATGCTACTATTATTTTCAAATATTTTTTTCAATGCTTACACAACTAAAGGAACAAATAAAATTACCTACAACAGTTTTGTTGACTGCTTTTGTGTTGTTTTTTAATGTTTTTGTCCTTTTTAATTATTACCACCTCATGACTTTTCTGAAATAGAGTCAAATAAATTAATAGTTTTGGGAAAGCTGTCCCTCTGCTCCTCAAATTAAATTATAGTTTAATATGCCATTAGTTTAGTTTGGCATTAACACAGCTGACATTCTATTTCCTTAGTTCTTGAGATATAATAACAGTTATGACCCAGCTTTATATAAATTATCAATACTTCCTGCTCTTTTACCTTCAGAATCACAGAACAGCTTACAGCTACACTTCCATCTAATTAAAAAGTATTCATTACACACCTCATCCTGCTCCCCAAAAAAACACACCATAAAACATTATAGGAATATATCTGATTTTTTGTTCCCCAGACATACAGTTGAGCAAGGAAATGTGGCATGCGCCGGCCGTCTCGCAGCGCAAGTTGAGTGCCGCTGGTCTGGCACCACCGGTCGTACACTGCCGGTCCCGCACTGCCTGTCCCGCGCCGCCGTCCCTGCACCACGCGCTGGCTCGGCAGTGCCATGCGGCGCGGGGGGGTTCAGCTGCGGCAGCAGAGTGAGCATGTCCCACTGGCCACCGTGGCCAGCCCCACTTTCCTGGGGCAATTCCCTTCCCCGCCTGTAGCCATGGAAACAGTACCACGCGCCCGGGGCGGGGGAGGGGTCAGTTCCCCAACTGCGCTTAGAATAACAGGGGACAGTGTGACTCCTGGCCCTCCCTGTGGGACTGGGCCGGCGCCGGGCCACAGGGAGGTGTGGCACCACCCCTCGGCGAAGCAGAGGCACTGCACATGCCTCGGCCGGATAAATTCGCAAATCCTTGAATCAAAACTGTGATAAATTCTCCTCACAAATGGGCGGGATCGTAATGCAGAGGTCGTAATGCACCAGGGATTCACTGTACTTGACTCTAAGGTGAGATGTACAGCCTTGCTGCTTACATTCCTCAACATTTGTAACAAGCCATACATACAAGGCCTACTCACTCAAGTACCTAACAATTAGGAGAGGTAGGTCTTGCCTGAGCAAACAGATCTCTTTTTATGAACTGGTGACTTGCCTAGTTGATGCTAAAAAGGCTGTGGATGTTGTGTACTTGGACCTTAGCAAAGCGCTTGACACAGCTGCCCATGGTAAGCTCCAGGAGAAACTCTTGGAGCATGGACTGGATAGAAGCATTTTATGTTGGGTTAGGAATTGGTTGGATGGACGAACTCAGAGTGTCGGTGAACACTGTCACATCCATCTGGCAGCTGGTCATTAGTGGAGTCCCACAGAGGTCAGTGCTTACCCGGCACTGTTTAATATCTTTATTGATGATATGGATGAGGGAATGGAATACATCATTAGCAAGTTTGCAGATGATACCAAGCTGGTGGAAAATGTTGAACTGCCAGAGGGTAAAAGGGCTCTTCAGAGAGACCTTGACAGACTAGAGAAATGGGCAGATTCAAATAATATGAGATTTAACAAGTCTAAGTGCTGGGTTCTTCACTTTGGACATAACAATCTCATGCACCGCTATTGGCTGGGGGACGAGTGGCTGGAGAGTGGTGAAATGGAGAGGGATTTAGGAGTAATGGCTGACAGAAAGCTTAATATGAGCCAGCAGTGTGCCCAGGTGGCTAAGAGGTTCAATGGCATCCTGGCCTGCATTAGTAACAATGTGGCCAGCAGGACCAGGGAAGTTATTCTTCCCCTGTACTGGTCAGACCACATCTTGAGTATTGTATCCAGTTCTGGGCTACCCAGTTTAAGAAGGATGTTGAACTGCTTCAGAGGGTCCAGAGAAGGGTGACAAGGATGGTGAAAGGACCGGAGAACAAGCCCTGTGGGGAGTGACTGCAGGAGCTGGGGTTGTTTGACCTGGAGAAGAGAAGGCCCAGAGGTGACCTCATTGCTGCTTACAACTACCTGAAGGGAGATTGTAGTTGAGTGGGTGAGAATATCTTCTCTCAGGCTGATGACACCAGAACAAGAGGACATGGCCTCAAGCTATGCTAGGGGAGGTTTAGGCTGGATGTTAGGAAGACCTTTTTCACAGAGAGAGTGATCTCTCTTTGGAATGGTCTGCCCAGGGAGGTGGTAGAGTTGCCATCCCTGCAGGTGTTTAAGAGAAGACTGGATTAAGAACTCAGTGACATGGCCTAGATGATGGGAGGCTTGGATGGATGGAGTGTGGTCCCCGTGGGTCCATGCTTGTGGGTTCAATCCCTAGGTGGGCATTCCCTTGGGAGTTGGACTAGATGATCCTATGGGTCCCTTTCAACTCGGAATAACCCGTGAACTTGTGAACATGTCCATTAAATGCCAAGTGCACAAACATACTTATGTACATTTGGTGCATTTTTTCCGAACACACAAACTTACAAAAGAGCTTGATGCACATACAAAGAATAACAAGAGAACTTGCAACTGAAAAAAACCCATAAACCAAACCAAACCAAACTCAGTTCAGTTAACACTGTTCAACACTAATCCACACTGCATCAAACTTATTTTACTTTCTATTCTCAGGCAACAAAAATACCTTTTAGACTCTGGGTGAGAACTTGAAGTATGACAGACTGAGGAATCTTAGCTAATCATTCTGTCTGTATTTGTGTAAGTACTTTTTCCTCAATAATCCTACTCAGAGAACAGTAATCACAGTCTAATCTACCTAAACTTGTTCCTTAAAATTAGCATGGAATGCATTTTTTTTCAGTAATGAAGCTCTGAAACTTCAGAACTTACATTCCATTCGGGACAGACAAGAATTGAGAAAAACATTCTAAGGATAAAGTCAATTTAATTTAACATAAAAGTGAAGACATTATTTTACCTAACTCTGTTTATTCTTCAAGTATTTTCCCTACAGATTTCTATTGCAGAATAAAGTTTGGAAAGTTACATGTAAAAGAGAAAAACTAAAGACATCCACTGTTTGGGAAAGATTGTTCAAAGTGATAGTTTCAAATCGAAAACAAGAACTATGATCTCAGAGATTTGGACTGCAAAAGGAAGGATGTGGCATAACAAAAATACAGTCAGACCTCAACTATTCGTACCTAATTGTTCACTGCTTCAACTACTCGTGAAAAATTTCACTGCAAATCCTAATCAGTTATTCATTAATATGTCCAGTCAATGCATGTGCAGTTGCTCCACTTTGTGGAGGGTCAGTGCCGCCACTTCCCATGGGATGCCTCTTGCTCACTGGGGACAGCCACAGATCACTCCCTTATGAGTGCTGAAGAGGTTAAGTGGTGTTTAAAGTCCTGAGGCGCCTTTAGACATGCCACGGTCCCTTCCCCACTCCTGCGTGTCCCTGTGGATGGTCCCTACAGGGAAAGGCTTACACACATGCTGCCGTGGCATGCCTCAGGGCACAGGAGTCCCCGTGCTGGGATGTTTCAATGCCGACTGCCTTGGCTGCCCCAGGCGGGCACTGAGACCCAGCGTGGCTCTGCAGAAGTCATGCTCGCCCCTTGTCACTCTAAGCCTAGCCGGGGGGCCCTGCTCTGTCTTCTCCAGTGTCCATCCCAGCACCACAGCCCTACAACCCCCCGCCCCTGCCGCTGGCAGCATGCCCACAGCAGTTTGATAATATTCAAATGTTGAGAAAGTCTGTATAAAAACCTGTTTCCACAGCCACTCACAAATGGGCTTACACACAGGGACAGGTAGCCAGGTTGGACTTGCCAGTGCATACCTGCATATATGCATATGCAGATAGCCTTAGACAAAGCACTCCTGCCTGTGCTAGTCAGCTGTAGTTAAAGGGAAAACACTCCTACACCTAGTCTTAAAGGGGCCTTGAGATTTTGCAGGGTTGCAAATTTGCCATATTTATGGCAGTAATTTGCTATATTAATGTCCAACTGGAATTTGCAGATTTAATGTTCTGTGGGAGCCTCATAAGGCCCCAAACCTGCAAATCTGGAGGCATGACTGTATATGCCCTCTTCATAGAGACTTATCATCAACATTTCATCACTTAGAAGGTAGATCAGCCATAAATGCATGAAAAATGAACTGACCTATGTTTAAAAAACTGTTTCCAAACTTTGAACATTGAAGGCGGTGATCCCGGCCAGTTGACTGTCCAGGGTTCTGAAGGTCAGGCCACCCACACAAGGGGCACCAGCAGCAGAACAAACCTTTTATTCTCAGGTGCTGCGGTGGCAGCACTGGGCTGTGGCTGGTGAGGCTGTGTTACCACGTGGTGGCAGACATCTTCTGCTGGCTGTCGGCTGCTGTGGGGCCCTTCTCTCCTGGCTGGTAAATGGAAGCCAGGGAAGAACTAAGTGCTCGGAGCTGCTTCCCATTGGTGGCAAGAGGGAAGGGAACTGGGAGTGGCCAGAGGGGTATAAAACTCAGCTGGGGAGCCAGATCCTCTCTCTTCTTTGCCGGATGTTCTTGGAGGGGGATGCTGTCTTGCTGTTGTTACTCTGACAGCTGGGGGAGAACACGTGAGGGCTCATGGTGGCTCAGTGGCTTGCCTAGCCTCTCAGACCTCTATTTCTCCCCCACCGCTTCTTTGTTGTGGCCACAGCTGCGGTCGCTGCCTCTGCTTCTGTGTTCCCGGTGTTTCCTGCTGTTTAGCTGCCTGCTGTCTCTGACAGCGTGTTCCTGCCTGCTTTTTTGCCTCTCCAGTTGTTTCCTGGCACTGCCCTGGCCCATTCTCTGCTGGTTCTTGCTGCTGCTGCCGGTACTACCCAAGCTGCTTTATGCTCAACTGTGGTGCACCCCAGGACCTCGGATCTCTTTTTTACCAGTTTTCTGTTGTTGTCGCAGCTTGATAATTTGGGTTTGTTGGGGGTTGGCTCTTGTGTGCAGGTGGCTGGTTTCCATTCTGGTTTTCTATTCCCCGTTGTTGCTGTTTTGTCTATTTAATTCATACATACACATACACATATACCTATCTCTACACATATACACTACAGTTTTAAGTTCACCCCAAAGTGCTGAAAGAAGAGTTGGAGGGATAGAAGACTGACCTGGATGGGCAATGAGCTCCTGAAAGAATTAGGGGAAAAAAAGAGGATTATGGCCTTTGGAAAAAAAGGGAGGTAAGTCAAGAGCAAAAAGAAAGGCTGCAACCACCTTCATGCCTGATTGGATGCAGAGTGGAATATAGTAAGCAGAGATGAGGAAAAGGCAGAAATACTTAATACCTATTTCGCCTCTGTTTTTAACAGTAAGACAGATTGTCTGCAGGAGAACTGGACTTCTGAACGAGTGGACGGAGTAGGGGTGCAGTATAATCCCCCTGTAATCCAGGAGGAGGTAGTTAGAGACTTGCTGAGCTGCCTGGATCCTCACAAGTCCATAGGACCAGATGGGATCCACAATAGGGTGATGAGAGCTGGCAAATGAACTCGCTAAGCCACTCTCCATAATTTACCAACAGTCCTGGCTGTAGGTAGGTCCTGCCTGAGCAACCTGATCTCCTTTTACAAACTGGTGATGGACCTGGTTGAAGATAGAAAGGCTGTGGATGTTGTGTAGATGGAACTTAGTAAGCCTTTGACATGGTTTCCAATGGCAAGCCTCAGAAGAAACTCTCAGAGCGTGGATTGGATAGGAGCATTCTGTGTTAGGTTAGGAACTGGTTGGATGGATGAGCCCAGACAGTGTGGGTAAATGGTGCCACATCCAGCTGGTGGCCAGTCACTAGTGGAATCCCACAGGGATCAGTATTGGGTCCAGCATTCTTTAATATCTTTATTGATGATATGGATGGAGGAACTGAGTTCACCATCAGCAAGTTTGCAGAATATACGAAGTTTGGGGCAAATGTTGAACTGCCAGGGGGTAGAAGAGCCCTTCAGAGGGACCTTGACAGGCTAGAGAAATGGGCAGATTCCAATAATATGAGGTTTAATATAGTATAATTTAACATATTAATATATATATATGTATTACATAATAATATGCGGTTTGGCCAGCAGGACTAGGGAGGTTGTTCTTCCCCTATACTCGGCGCTGCTCAGACCACATCTTGAGTATGCATCCAGTTCTGGGCTCCCCAGTTTAAGAAGGATGTTGAACTACTCGAGAGGGTCCAGAGAAGGGCAACAAGAACGGTGAAAGGACTGGAGAACAAGCCCTATGGGGAGCGACTGCAGGAGCTGGGGTTGTTTGACCTGGAGAAGAGAAGGCCCAGAGGTGACCTCATTGCTGCTTACAACTACCTGAAGGGAGATTGTAGTTGCGCGGGTGTGAATATCTTCTCTCAGGCTGACGACACCAGAATAAGAGGACATGGTCTTAAGCTGCACCAGGGGAGGTTTAGACTGGATGTTAGGAAGAGGTTTTTCACAGAGAGTGGTCTCTCAGTGGAATGGTCTGCCCAGGGAGGTGGTGGAGTCACCATCCCTCGAGATGTTTAAGGAAAGACTCGATGAGGAACTCACTGACATGGTCTACATAATGGGATGATGGGACAGAGAATTAGGTTATGTCCATCGCTCCGGGGTTGTGGGTTCCATCCCTGTATGGGCATTAGCTTGGGAGCTGGACTTGATGATCCTTATGGGTCCATTCCAACTCAAAGTATTACGTCATTCTGCGATATACATACCCTTATACATATATATTCAGTGAAGTTGAAACCCCTTTTAACAAATTCGCTCTTCTGTTGTTTCTGAGTGCCCCCATGTTCCAAACTGAGACACTTTGAAAACAGAGGTTGCTAATTTTTATAATGTTTATATTAAATTAATCTAAGTATTTATTACATTAAAAAAAAAATCTAAATTTATCCCAAATAGAATATTCTTAAATTTAATTTGTTCCTTTTCCCTTCTTACCTTCTCTGGAGGTGCAGGAGGGTGAAATCTCTTTGCACAAACTAGAAATGGATCAGGCTGTGGCTTGCCAGCTTTCACCTCAGGATCATCTCCCAACACAACATGATGAAAAAGACTAAAAAAGTCTTTGTGTCTGGTGATTTTTCTCTGAAATGAGGCTTCACTTGAGCTGGTGGCAACAGCCATGGGTATGCTGTGTTTGTGCAAATGACGGATCAGCTTATCAACTCCTGCAAGAAAAATACATACATTTTAGATTTGTTATATATATCCATATAAACTGGCATGTGCATTAATGTTTATACCTAATTAGAAAGTATTTAGCAATAAATCAACAATCCTGACTTACTGAATGCAACAACCTATTTCAATCAGTCAGTGTGAAAGAAAATTCTTGCTATATTTGAAATGCTAGTTCACCAGACAAAAATCATACAACATTCCTCATCGTATATACAGTTACACCTCCTCATTTGCGAGGAATCAGTTATGCCAGGGCTCTCGTGAAACATCAAATCCGCAAACATGCGCAGGTTATTAATATGCATGCAGGCCACGCCCCTTGCTCCACCCCCTGCCACTCCAGAGCACTGCGGACACTTTTCTGCTCCTCCCCACAGGCTCTCTCAGCACAGGGGAGCAAAGGCAAGCATTTCTGAGCCCTCTCTGACTTGGGAGAATCCCTGAGCTTCTCTTCCGCAATGCTGCTGCTTCTGCAGCCAGGGCTGAGCCGCTGCGACCACGTGTGCTGCCCCATCCCGGCCCCAGTGCTCATGCCCGTGGTGTCCCAGCCCTATGTGGCGTCCCAGCTCCGTGCGGTGTGGGCAGACAGCAGCTGTGGCAGTGGAGTGATCATGTCCCGCTGCTGCCACATCCCAACACAGAGTGCTTGCCCTGCCACCACAGTGGCCAGCCCCACTTTCCTGGGGCACTTCTCTTCCCCACCTGCAGCCATGGAAACAGTAACACGCGCTGGGGAGGGGGGAAGTTCACCGGCTGCGCTTAAAGTAATAGGGGATAGTCCAGCCCCACAGGGAGCATCAGTGCCGCCCCTCAGCGGAGGAGAGGCACTGCTCATGCATCAACTGGGGAACATCGCAAATCGCTGAAGCAAAATTGAGAGAAATTTTCCTTGCAAATCAGCAAGGTCGCAAGTGAGGGGTTGCAATGCAGTGAAGATATACTGTATATACTTGCTCTGTTACGAAATGATGTTTTTCTCAAAATATATTAAAAATGGGTTCAACATCATTACATAATGATACCCTGTAGAAACTCATTAAGCAGTGACCCCACATTATGTAAGTTTAGTATTTCAAACTCTGAGAGTCTAGGAGAACATTTTCTTTCCTGAAAAAATATAAAATCAGAGAAATATACTCTTCTCACTGGATGGCATAGTTTTAATTTCTGAAGCAGGTGTCCAACGGGCTCAAACCAGGCCTTAAGGGAGCTCAGTTTCTCTCTTTTGCAATTACTAAAGCAAGTAACACTGGATAGAAGAGAGCAGCTGTCAGTCACAGTTCTTAATACCAGAGCTGTATCTATTGATGCCCTGAACCCAGAGTAATGAACACCTCAAGTATAATGGGTAGAAACTTCAATCTGATCCAGTCTTCTAGGGAAGGTTAATGCAGTGAGCAGTGAAAACACAGCAGGCCGTGTAAGAGGGACACATACTTCATTATTCAGTGCAAGTTTTGATTTTTCTTTGAAAAGGTTTTAATGATCCTTTGCTGTGGCATTCTAAATGCTGAATACCTCTCCCAGACAAAACAATTAACATTATGTAATGAAGAACCAGATTGAATGCCTGGTCTTTATAAACTAACAAAAGAAAATCCCTCCATATCTGTAAAATAATTTCAGCTCTGCTTCTTGGCATAAATCCCAGCTGTGCTGGATACAAGATATTAGTTTCAGGCAGTTTAGGTTGGTAGACTCCAGTTGACGTTTGGCTCTTTGGAACAACTTGAGCATGATTCTGTTTTCTACTACACAAATTTTTCTTACTTTTCATGTCTCATCATACTAAAATAATCTTATCCTCTTCCTTCTGATTCACTGTCATAGTTATGTCTTGTCCCCTCTCCTTCAAACCATTCCTACTCCTCACACCCATTTAATTCTTTCCTTTGCCACCCCAGCATCTTTGATTTTCATTTCCCATGTGATTCAACCCTTCAACTCAACTTATCTGCCATACACTTTTCCCAAGTGCAGTCATATGTCCAACTTCGAGAAGCTGTAAGTACGACTGATAATAAAGTGTGTAGATTAGTGAATAGGTGCATTAACAAATTCACCTATCTGGAAAGAGGGCTTGTAGCTATGGCTCTTTGCAGGTTTCTCATCTATTCTCCAAACTCTAATCAAACAATTAAAACCTGACATTTCCAGCTCCATTCTTGTATTTGAAGATGGCCTTTAAACTTTAACTACAGTGACCCCAGCCACTTCACAGTTTTGCTCTTTGCAAGTTCAATTCTTTGCTGGTTTTTTTCTGTGATAAATCCCTTCTGAGCATGCGTGGAGCATGCCATGAAGAGCTGGTCTGTAAAAAAGGTCATGAATAAGTAAATATGCCCCACCCACTGCCCCACACCCCCTCAGCTCTGGAGCACTGCAGGGGCATTCCCAGCACATCCCCATGCTGTGGGACAGGTCAGGAGAGGGAAGGGAATGGCTTCTGTCCTTTCCTGGCCCACCTGCAAGGAAACTGGGCTCTCTCTTGGCCCAGGTGGCTCCAGGAGCGGGAAGGGAAGGAAGGGAATGGCTTGTGTTCCTTCCTGGCCCAGCTGTGAGGGAGCCGGGCTCCATCCCTGGACCAGGGTTAGGGTTCAGAGAGCCACAGAACCTACAGCTCCAGGGACACTGGTTCTGGTAAAGGTGTACCAGGAGGATCATGGCAGGCCATCAACATTACTGTCTTGACACTTCGTCAAGGTGCTATTCTGCTTGGGCTTATGGCTCAGAAAGCCAGAAAGCCCACAGTGCAAGGGATACTGGGGCTGCAAAAGGCATGCCAAGGGGAACGCAGGATGCCACTAATGAGTCTACATCGACACTTTTCAGCTGGATCAGCTCTTGACATGGGGACCTCCACCACAATGTCCTCAGGCCTTAGGCTTATTAATCCAACTCCCTCATAGGTGGAGCTGCATGAGCCGGGTACAGAGCCTGACTTCCCCACAGGTGGGGTCGCTGCCAGCCAGCTCGGCGGGCGGGGCTGGGAAGGGACAGAAGACATTCCCTTTACTCTCCTGACTCGTCCCATGGTGCAGGGATGTGCGGGGAACGCCCTCCCAGCACTTTAGGGTTGAGGGGGAACAAGGTGATGAGTGAGGTTTAATTGTATATTCACGAGTTTGTTATATTTGCAGATCATGGGCTTTGTGCAAATCAGTGAGGTCACAATGGAGGAATCGCAATGCAGTGAGGCATTACTGTACCACGATTTCAACGTGTAAATGTGTATGCATATTCGATTTCTCTTTTGGGCTTCCTACACCGTAAGAGAGCTAAAATGCAGTTTGCCCTAATACCTCCAGAGAGCAAATATTTACATTATTCAGGAAATGCACTTTAATAAGAATATGCCATTTAAAAATATTATGTGCAAATAAAGCAAGATAAATTAGAAAAAAAAAATGCAAGGGGCATATCAGCTGTGCAGAAAAGAATTAAACTGCATTTGGAAGAATAGCTAGCATAACTTGACAAGCTCAAAACAGATGAAAAATATTTTCATTCCAGGTATACTTTCCACTTTTTAAAAGCTATAGATGAAGAAAATCCATTTCTGTTTACATCAATTACTACCAGTATAGGTCTAGATACTTTGCCATCACATTAAATTACTGACATAATTATTGTACTAATTCACTATATAATTCTTCATTAGGAAGGTAGTATCTTCCTCAGTATCTTTCAAGTGCTTTTTTAAAAATAAAACATCAACAGACGGCGAATTGAGAAGCTCTTTTAAAGATCTGTAAGAAACTCCCCTGGCATATACTGTGATATTATATCCTCTATAGCTATAAAGATTTTTTCAAATGACAATCAAACCAACCAATTAAAACCTCAATGACTATGAACGAGTATGCTGAAAAATTCCCATGACCTTGCTAATTTCTAACTTACTTGTAGATACATCAAAGCCCATCTACCACAGAGGGACGTCTCTGTGACACTTTCTAGAATCATACTCCACCCTTCCCAGTCACAAGTAGTATGGGGAAAAAATAAAGATGAAAAGAAATAAAGATCTCTGTTCTTCCAGCATAAGGATACACTCCCAATGTGGCACACAAACAATAACTGTCTTATGCAGTACAACATAAATTCTTCAAGTAGGTAAAAAAAAAATCAGGAATAAATGTCCCACATTGCTTTGCTTTATTTCCAATTGTTATCCTTTTTTCAGATAATCAAAAAGGTAAATATTGTTTCTTTATGCTATCTTTTTAAATATAAAGTTTTAGACACAGAAGCTTCAGATATACTAAATGCAATAGTTTAACACTGGCAACTAGGAAAAATAGGTGAAAAGAATTGTAAGCTGAGTTTTGTTACAGCAGCTGCTAAGAAGAAGGATCAACTTTAAATGTCAGCATCTTTAAACCCCAATTAATCATGAATGTCAATGAAGTTATAAGCTTTGCAAAAAGAAAAGGAAAACTAATTAAGCCAGCAGAAAGGAGTTATTTCTTATGAGATCACAGACGTTTAAAAAAGAAAGAAATCAGCTTTTTGTTCTGAAAATTGCAGAAAACCATATATAATATATAATATATATTTTTTTTAAAAAAATGAAGTATTATTTCTCCATTAGACCTCAAATGTGGTGTTCATTCTCCTTAGATTCAGCAGACATCATGGTGACTAATACATTGGATCAACCGACAAACTAAAAATAAGACTTATACTGAACAACAACACCCTTGGGCTAACCGTCACATTTTCCTTCTCACTGACTAATACAGATATGTACAGCAAGAGTTCAGGAAATCAAATAATGCTACACTAAAATGATCTAATGGGAGTCCATATCTAATTACTTACATGTTATTACAACACTGTTTTTTACATGATTTTTTTACATTTCTTAACCAAATGACATTATTCATTACGAAGTGAAAATAAACAAGATCAAACTCCTGGAAGCTAACTCAAACGAATGAAAAACAAAAAGAATTTTTATTTTTCTTTTAGTTTTATACAAACATGATCTCTGTGTCATGTGGAACACTTCACAACAACACATACATTTTTGCTACATTTTATTTTATATAATTTCAAATTTTTATACCATTCCTTTTCTTGTTTTTGTCTATCACTGAACATAAGACTGTTCTTAACTTATATCACTTCTGTATCTCCAGATTCAGATCTATTTCTTTTGAAATGTTTCCAGACAAACAAGGAGATACTATAAAAGCTCTTCTGTTTTTTTCTAATGTAAGTCTCCAAACAAACTTTTGTCTGTGAACATGTTACTGTAATGTATGTTTTTCAAGATAGACA
Source organism: Pitta sordida (assembly GCA_013390025.1). Lineage (NCBI taxonomy): Eukaryota > Metazoa > Chordata > Aves > Passeriformes > Pittidae > Pitta > Pitta sordida. The sequence continues at coordinate 31,575 of WEKX01000719.1, forward strand.
TAAAAGTGATCTCCATTGTAAACTGGGCAAACCCCTGAGATAAGGAAGAGAATTATTCATGTTGCTTCTTCAACTAAACCATAATTTCATTTTCCTCTGTTCTACAGTTGAATGATCTCTGGTGTTCATATTTCTGTTTGCAGTTGATTCATTTGAAGGCATAACTACATCATTGTGAAGACAATTACACAGCAAGCTCTGCCAGTACCTCAACCTGAAAAACCCGTATGATGGTCTTATAAGTACAGCCAAAGACCTACAGCCTTACAGCTTCACGAAAACAGCCAGTTTGTGTACTACCACGATAGAGTGCAGGAACAAGATCACATAAATGCTCAGGCCTACACAGACAGCCCTACTGTCTTCTCTAATATATTTTTCAATCCTAAAAAGGTGAACATAAGTTATGTAAGACAAACCCTTTCAGAATGAACGAAACTCCCCAAGACCGTCCCTTATGAAAAAGCATACAATGCAAACAGGACCACAGTAAGCTAAACGAGTAGAATTTATAACGTATAGTTTCTATAGCCCACTCCCATTTTACAATTTAATCATGAACACTATTAGTAACAATTATTTTATTGTCAACTGTAATGATAAGCCAAAGGAAAGATTTTCTCCCCAAACTTTCTGATAAGAAATGTGCTGGTTTGAAAAAATAGGATGGGGTATAAAAATATGCAAGTTCTTTTTAACAGAAACAAAACCTGTATTTCATGGGCAACCTAATCTTTTCCTGTGTATCTTTTATTGTATCTCTATATGTTTATGCATTCTGGAGAGGGGTAGCTGGGGGTGTTTTAACTTATTTATTCATTGATTTAACCTAAACTACTTACTCGCATTAAAAAAAATAATTATTTTCATATAATCACAGTATCACAGTATCACAGTACATGTTTGACTGTTCTCTTAATCTGCCACATCTTTTATCTTGATTCCTTTTTCTTTCATTGGTGCATGTATATGGTTTGTTTTCCTTTCCCTGTTATACTTTTGGAGCCTGCCTGCACTACATAGCCCATGTTGATACAACTATACTTGCTAAGTCTTGTAGCTGAGATGCAGCATACTCTGCAGAAGAAACAACATGACTACAGACTTTTAATCTAAAAGAACACTTTCTTAATCAACAGGCTTTCAGCCCTGTGCACTGAAATATTTGTTGGAAGAACTATACTGCTCACCATGTCCTTTCTTCAGATAGTTTGTGCACAAATTCACAGAATGTTTTGGGTTAAAAATTACCTTTAAAATTGCCTAGTTCCAACTGCCCTGCCATGGGCAGGGACTCCTTCCACTACATCAGATAGCTCAAAGCCCCTTCCAGCCTGGCCTTGGACACTGCCATGGATGAGACATCCTCAGCTTCTCTGGGCAACCTGTTCCAGTGTCTTACTACTCTCACAGAAAAGAATTTCTTTCTAATATCTAATCTAAACCTACTCCCTTTCAGTTTAAAGCCATTCCCCCTTGTCCTGTCACTACACGCCCTTGTAAAAAGTCCCTCAGCTTTCTTGTAGTCCCAGTGAAGGAGCTATAAGGTCTCCCTTGAATCTCCTGTTGTCCAGGCTGAACAACCCCTATTCTCTCACTCAGTCATCATAGGAGAGATTCTTCATACCTCTGATCATCTTCATTGCCCTTCTCTGAATTCCTTCCAACAAGTGCACACTCTTCTTATGTTGGGCCCCACAGGTGGACACAGAATTCCAGGTGCAGGATCACCTCTCTCAACCCACTATCCACACCGCTTTTGATACAGACAGTTCACAATTGGCTTTCTGGGCTGCAAGCACACATTGCCAGGTTGTGTTAAGCTTCTTGTCAACCAACCAAGTCTCTCTCCTCAGGGCTCTCAATCCACTCTTTGCCCAGACTGTCTTTATGCTTGGGAATTCCCTCAGCTCAGGTGCAGATCTTGCACTTGGCCTTGTTGAACTTCATGAAGGTTGCACCAGCCCACCTGGACTCTGTCCAGGTCCCTCTTGATGGCATCCCTTCCATCCAGCATGTTGAGTGCACCATATATCTGGGTGTTGTCTGCAAATCTGCCACGGGTGCATTTGATCCCCTGGTTCAAGTTGCCAATAAAAATGCTAAATGGTAACAGTCAAATATAACTTAAAGCTCTTCTTGCAGGCTTTCAGTACTCCCTCAAATACATCTATCACAGCATTTATCTTCATTCAGTACTGTGTAGACACAAATAGTTTTCTATTCACGCTACCAACACGAGAATAGAGGATACCCGACCTTTGGGATACCAAAATCAAGACTCTTTAGACACCTGTATTCAAATTTATCTCATTTTCCTGTAATGTTACACCAAGCAAGATGTCCAACAGTGTTCAGTGTGCATATGAAAGAAAAGACTTACTCCTGAGATAAAGACTGAAGGAAACCAAAGAGCTCCACATATTGTTGAAATTAACTGTGCACATGCATTACATGTCTTGATGATTTATGTCCAGTTATGCACAAATGGATATCTTAAGGATAAATGTATCTTCTGCATTAAAAAAACTCATCCTTTTTTCAGAATTTACAGTTCCTACACTGAATGAGACATGACACCAAAATTAAAGCTTTTGAAGATTTCCTCACTTTCTTTAATCAAAGTTAACATTACTATTCAGAGCTTTGTCAGTTTCATTAGATTTCTAGCCAATTCTGTGATAGTCAGCAGCATCTGCATAGCAAAAGCAATCAAAAAACCCCAAACATTTAAGAGACAAAATTATTAAAAAAGGGGTTTTTGTGTAGTCTGCTGTGCTACAACAATTTCAAGTCCACCAACACAGTGCTATTCATTACCTACACTTTCTCTCAATACTCAGGTGAAGTCTGGACTATTGATATGAAAGTGAGAGTGTGACAGAGCTGGGGTTATCCACTGTTTGATTTTATTTGCCATGAATTCTTTAACTTGGTCAGCCCTGATTTGGGTCAGGCAGTTGGACTAGATGATAAGTGTGGGTCTCCAATTGAAATACATAGTCCTATCCTATCCTATCCTGTCCTATCCTATGCTATGCTATGCTATGCTATGCTATGCTATGCTATGCTATGCTATCCTATGCTATCCTATCCTATCCTATCCTATCCTATCCTATCCTATCCTATCCTATCCTATCCTATCCTATCCTATCCTATCCTATCCCTGAATCTCATGAGACTACGAAAACATAACTCTCAGATCAGCCTGCTTCTTTTTTTTTTTTTTTTTTGTTACAATACACTATTTAAAAATGCTATCTGCAATGGTATGTTATCCTTTCCCTGAGTCACAAAACTGGAGGTGGAAACTACTAACCTACTCCTCATTTTGGAATGCAATAGACTATTAGTAAAGAATTGGGATTGTTCAGCCTGGAAAAGAGGAGGCTCAGAGGTGACCTCATTGCTGTTTACAACTACCTGCGGGGAGGTTGCAGCCAGATGGGTGTAGACCTCTTCTTCCAGGCTGACGACACCAGAACGAGAGGGCACGGCCTCAAGCTACGCCAGGGGAGGTTCAATCTTAACATTAGGAAGCGGTTTTTCACAGAGAGAGTAATTGCATATTGGAATGGGCTGCCCAGGGAGGTGGTGGAGTCGCCATCCCTGGAGGTGTTTAAGAGAAGACTGGACGAGGAGCTTAGTGACATGGTCTAGCTGGGGGGTGTAGGGCTGGATGATCCTGGGCCCCTTCTGGCTCGGAGTGGCCTGCTAGACTGTGAGTGATCTAGGTTGGTGTTACGCTCTGGGATGTGCTCTCGGTCTCTGTACGGGTGTTAGATGGTGAGTTGGACTAGATGATCCTTGTGGGTCCCTTCCAACTCATAATATTCTGTGTGTGATTCTGTGTGATTCTGTGTGAATTTTATGTTCTCAGCTTATTCCTCTCTAAAGAGTACCAGGGATTCTTCTGGTGGGTGAGACTTTGTATTCACCAAACCATTACTCTCATTTTATTCTGGGCATACTGACACATGCAAGGCCATATTAAAAATATAAATATTAAATTCTACATAATTTAGAAGGTGCATCAACTGTGTTGCTGATTTCCTGATAAAAGGATATTTGTGTTACAATCCTTTAGCACTTGATGTAAAGGCCAAACCTTTGAAATTATCCAAACAGAAAGCATCATTCCAAGTTTGCTGCTAACTGGCTGATCTCTAGGGGTTACGGGCCCAATGAGCCCAGCATGGACTCACTAGAGTTTCCTACCATTACAACAATACTAGCAAGGAAAAGAAAAGATAGCACGGTAGGAAGTCTGTCTAACTGTTAATGGCACAACATGAATCAAGAAAGCAACAGTTAAGAACACCAGACTGCTGGTTGAATGGAACTGTTGAAGAAAAAAAAAGGGAGTGAGATGACATTGGAATTTGAACTGTCTTCCTTTCTTCTCTTTTTGTGTTTGCTAACTGGCTTCATTTGGTACTAAATTTGAGATACGAAATTACCTCCTCATGGCTGCAAGAAACAGTCAGCTGTATTTGAACTAGAAAATAGCATGCACATCACATTCTACACCAGCTGAATAGGAGCTACAACAACTAGTTGTTGTAGCTCCCAGTTATCATGAAAACAACCCAGGAATGGAAAATGTCTGAAAGGTATACACAGCCACACAATCCTTAAGGATCTGGGCTGTGTGATAATGATGATGAACCAAAAATGAGAGATTACTGTGAAAGAATAGAAGTAGTTTAATAATTCTGACATGATTATACTAACTGTTGGCAGTTGTATAACTTGGAGTTTTTCTGGCTCTGGATATATTTTAGGTTTATGTTATGCAAAAGGATACCTAAACATGTATAGGAGCTACATATAGGCATGGTTTTCTTCTCTTCCACTTGTCATTCCTTCAGCTTCTGACTATGCATTTCCCTGCAACATAGAAATGCTAAAATGCATTTGAAGAAACAGAAAGCCTATTACATTACTCTTGTAGATAACAATGCCTGTACTCTGACAGAAATATTTAGAAAACCAGCACAGTGGCAGGCCTGTCATTTTGTCAGTGTTGTCTTGGATTAATTTCTTTCTCCACTGAATCAAAACTACCATTCCCTAAGATTCTTTCAGAATTAAAAACAAATCTTACTGTGAAAAACTCTAAATAGTTACCAGAAAATTCCATATCAGAAATTAATATAGTCACCCCTTAGATAAAATTTGTATTTTGACCACAGCCCAATGTATTGAGGCTTGTCTGTCAGTTTGGCCATACTGAAACAGCCAAATTTCAATCTTGAACCACTCATTTCGTCTCGGAGTGGCCTGCTAGACTGTGAGGGATCTAGGTTGGTGTTATGCTCTGCGATGTGCTCTCGGTCTCTTTACGGGTGTTAGATGGTGAGTTGGACTAGATGATCCTTGTGGGTCCCTTCCAACTCATAATATTCTGTGATTCTGTGATTCTGTGATTTCTCGGAAGTGTTTTCCATTAAGTGGTATGGCTGTAATATAGTCTGTGTCACATTTTAACCCCAGCTAGCAACTAAGTACCCCACAGCTGCTCACTTAATGCATGTTTGCCATGGGTTAGTGTTAGAGGTTTTGTTTTACGTGTTTACAAAGTGAAAAGTTTTATTCTTTTTTTTTCCTTTCCT
>WEKX01000719.1:37205-57043 GCA_013390025.1 Pitta sordida
ATATTATATATATATTTTATATATATATTCATATATATATATTCCCCTCATTAAGCTTGGTATTTTGTCTTAACGGTCTCTCATCCAGTTTCTTGGAAAGTAACCCCCAACAGTGTCCAAACCAGGACAATGTTCCTCCCTGGTGGAAGAGGAGAAAAATCAGGAAAAAAACAATGTCATGCGGGTTGATGTAAAAACAGATTAATAAGCAAAATGAAGTAAAATATAAAAATGATACTACTAATAGTACTACTAATTGTAAAATGAAAGGGAGACGGGGAAAGAAAAAACCCCAAAGAAAAGTGATGCACAACACAACACAGTCCATCCTCAAGCTACAATTGGTCCTTCTCCTGGGTAACAATCCATTTATACACTGGGTGTGATGTTCTTGGGTGTGGAATATACCTTTGGCCAGTTCAGATGTGTCCTGGTCATACTATCTCATGACTTCTTGTGCACCTGGTCATTGGCAGAGCATGGGAAACTGAAAAATCCTTGATTTGGGGGAAGCACTACCGAAACATCAGTGTGTTATCAACTCTATTCTTGTACTAAATCTAAAACACAGCACTGCACCTGCTACTAAGAAATAAATTCTATCACAGCTGGAATCAGGACAGGTTTCTAACCTATCAGACGAAGAACTGTTTTGCCAATTGCATATTCATACAACTTCATACACTGTCCTTAACCAACACTGACATACCTGTCAACTACTTGATACGGGAATTAACAGACCAATCATGTTTGGCAAAATCATGTGCACAGCTCATTCCATGTCCAGAAACAAGCACTGCTTTGCTTCAGTCACTTTTTCAAACATTCTCTCCACCAACCCAAAATCTTATTTTTTGAACACCTGTTAGAACTTGATGGAAAAATAGAACCTTACCTATCTATTAACTGTCAAAAGATGGCCAGAGACACAGCACTTCGGAGTCATCTTACACCATTACAGTTATATCCCCTCATTTGCGAGGAACGGGTCATGCCACGGGCCTCGCAAAAAGCCAAACTTGCAAAGAAGCGCAGGTCATTAATATGCTTGCAGGCCACGCCCATTGCTCTACCCCTGGCACTCCGGAGCACTGAGGATCATTTTCTGATTCTCCCTCGCGCTCTCTGAGCATGGGGGAGCAAAGGGAACTGTTTCTGAGCCCCCTCTGACTTGGGAGACACCCCCCCCCACCCCGAGAATCTGTGGGTTTCTCCGGGCTGCTGTTCCCTCTCCCTGACCTCAGTGCTCATGCCCAGGCATCCCAGCCCCGCAGTCGCCCCGTGCTGGCAGCCCGCGCCAGCAGACCCAGCGGGCCGGGCGTCAGGCGCTAGCAGCCCCAGCGTGGCATCCTGGCCCCGTGGCCGCGCCGACAGCCCTGGCGGGCCGGCACGCCACGTTGGGACGCCTGTGCACAAGCACTGAGGTCAGGGGGCGGAGGGGGAAGCAGTGTGGGGTTTGGGCTGTGAGCGCACGGTGACAGCAGCCCGGAGAAGCCCACAGATTCTCAGTGGGGCGGCTCTCCCAAGCCAGAGAGGGCTCAGAAACCTGGCTGCTGCCACCACGCATGCTCACCATTCCTTTGCAGCAGGGAAGGGGTGTCCCTGGGGGGGAGGGAGGTCGGGTCGGTATCGGAGTTTCCTTTCCTTTAACATCCACCAGTCCCGGGAGAGGCAGCATTGCCCGTACAGTCCCAGAGGGCGGGGGAACAGAAGCCTCCTCCTGGCGCAGCGACAGCTGCCCCCTCCCAGCACACAGTGCTTGCCCAACCTCACTTGCCTCACTTTCGCAGTTTCCCGGGTCAGGGACGGGGGCACGGTGCCACCATTGAGAGCCCCCTCCCCGCAGAGCGGGGTGAGTTCTGCCCCACAGGCACTGTGGCACCGCCCCTCGGCAGAGCAGAGGCACTGCGCATATGTCGGCTGGGTAAACTCGCAAATAGTTGAATCAAAACTGCAAGAAATTTTCCTCGCAAATGGGCGGGGTCATAATGCAGAGGTCACAATGCACTGGGGATTCACTGTAATACTAACTTTGTCATTCCTGTATATACCTGGAACCATCTGAAAGACCAGTTTAGTCAGAGAACAGTGTAATCTCAAAATGTCACCACAGTCTTATATCTTACACAGCACACGCAAGCAGCTCATTCTTAAAGAACATTAAGACTTTAAAATAAATCCACAAAGATTACAACAATATACATCCAAAGAACATACAAAAAGACAGAAGAAAAGTATCAGATTAAAAAATCTGGTTAATTGGAGAACAGTCCTTAAAGAAAATACAGTAATACCTCGCTGCATTGTGACCCCTCCATTGTGACCTCACCGGTTTTTGAGAAATTTTATCCACAAATGTGCCTCCGTGATTTGCAGAGCTTCCCGGCCGATGCATGTGCAGTGCCTCTGCTTCACTGAGGGGCTGTGCCGGCGCTCCCTGTGGGGTGGGACTAGCCCGGCCCCACGGAGAGGGTGCGTGCTACTTCTTGCTCCCGTGGCGTTTATGTTCCCACAGCGCTGTGCCCCAGTCCCTGCCCCACTCCTGTGTGTCTCCATGCACAGTCCCTACAGTGGAAGGTTCACGTCACTGTATACCCCAGGCAGCTGCTAAGAGCTGGGTGAGTGTTCCTGTTTCCATGGCTACAGGCGGGGAAGGCAATGCAGTCTGTGCCCGGGAACTGAGCACGTGGCGTACCTGGTGATGAGATAGCCCACAGGAAAATGCCTCATGAAAGTCGGCTCGGCCTGGCCTCGGCAGAGGTGGGAGAAGCACTGTGTGCTGGGACGGGGCAGCAGTGGGATCGTGCCCACAAGGTATGGTTCCCCAGGCTCCAAGAGTGCCGATCTGAGCCCAGGGACACCCCTTCCCTGCCGCGGCCCCGGAGCTTCCCCACCGCAGAGGCACTGTAAGCATGCATGGTGGCAGCAGCCTGGCAGCAGCTGCAGAAGCAGCAGCATGCCCAAAGAGAAGACCAGGGATTCTCAGGGGGTCTCCCCAGGCAGAGAGGGCTCAGAAATGCTTCCTTTTGCTCCCCTGTGCTCGGAGAGCCTGTGGAGAGGAGCAGAAAATGTTCCCCAGAGCTCCTGATTGGCTGGAGGTGGAGCAATGGGCATGAACTGTATGCACATTAATGACCCACATGCTTGTGAATTAGACATTTCACGAGACCCTGACGAGACCCCTTCCTCGCGAAGGGTGAGGTATTACTGTAGATAGTTCAGCTGTAGCCACTTCCCTCTAGCTTATTAGCTGACATTAACCTGGTCTCTCAAAATTCATGGCAATTCATCTTGTATCTCATATGCTGTGATCAAATAAAATACAGATCCCATCACTTCAGTGACCAAGGATACCTTTGCTCTCCACAGTGGGCAGTGAGCATAAAGTATTTTAGTTCACATCAATTCTGCTTTAGAAAAGCCTGAAGAAAGTTATTACATTTATTTAGTTGAACTGAAAAGATAATCAGTTGAACAATTCTGGTGATGAGGAAAATGTTTACTTGTTTTTCACAGCAAGAGTTTTGCTGTTTCATCCATAATAGCTCAGCTTCAGCAAGCCCAAAATTCACTTTTTGAAGGCAGAAACAACACAAAACTTCATTTTTTCTTTGACTAATCAATCTGTTCCATCACATAACTCTGTTCAAGCCAGCTCAGCCACATTATGATGATCTTCAGCTGGCACAAAATATCCACTTAATAGCATCTATTACCTGGTTTGTTTCATTATAGCAACTCTTCTTTGTGTTTCCTAACATTTTAGCCAGTCCATCCATCTGTATTTTCTAAATCCAAACTATGGATTTTTTGTTTGGCTTTCAAAAGATAAGAGTGGAAAAGTTAGTCCCAGAAGTTTGATGTGGCACATCAATTCATCTTTCTTCTTGTTTAGGAGAATTTAACTGTGCATACAGTTCAGGTGGAACAGTAAGCAAGAGAGATGTGATTTGAAAAATCTTGCATGTAAAAGACATTAGAGCTATAACTAAGTTGGCTGCACAAAATACTCAAGTTATTTAAGCTGTTAAAAAAATGACACCTTTTATTTTTACTGCTTGTTATTTATTCCTAACACATCACATATTTTTAACTTTCATCCTCTTAATGCATTATGAAACTAGGTATAAAAAAGTACCTAAATTAAAACATTAATGCACTGTAGAAATTGTCAGAACAAACGAGCACATGTTCAAAGATAAAAAACGATAATAGTCAGACTTGTACAGTGACACACAGTTATTTCACTTCTGACACTTTTTTATATTCTTCTCCCATTCCTCCTCTCCTCTTTTTTTTCCCCTTCATAAATTATTGATATTTGCTCCAGAAGGTTTAATATTGTACATAAAGTTAACAGCAATTCTAGCTTTAGGTATTGCTAGTCTTCCATGGTTGAGGATTTCTCTCTAAGCATTTCAGATCTAAGTGTAATTGAATATAAAAATATTCATTCACCTTGCAGGTAAGATTCATCCTCTTGCTTATCCTCAAGATAAGTTGAAGCTACTTATTTGGGCATCCTGCACAACCACTGGTGAAAGACACATATCTTCAGAAGGTGAAGAATTTTCCTGTCTAAGGATAACTTGAAAAACTCCCTCCCCAGTGACATACTCGAACACTGTACTTGAGTTTCGATATTCAGGCTGGGTGAGATTAATACCCACTGAAAGAACCCATTGGCTCACCTACTTTTAAATGTGCAGGAAAATGTATTTGTGCTTAACAAAATCAGACTACGGTCATAGCCAGGGAAAACACAGCTACCAACAACAATTATAAATAATGTCTGGTTTACAAGACAGAATTCATGCACATGCACCTTGTTTTTTTCTTCTTTAAAACATAGAGAAAAAAACTTTTCTCCAAGTACACAGGGAAAAAAGTTTACTGTACCATTTGACAGATAAAATAACTCTTTAAACTAGTAAGTAACAGATTGATTTGAGTAAGACTTGTTAAAACAAGAGCAACAAAACTGAATCTGTAAAAGAAACTGTTTTGTGGAAGGCAGATTACAAACTTCTACCTTGATTAGCATTTAATCAATTCCATAAAGAGTTGAAAAGAAACATACCTGGCATCAACTCAGCACTATGGAATAGCTGCTCCTGCTTTATTTTACTTTCATTTAGTAGCTCTTCTTTGGTTATTGGAAGATCTAGAACACCTCGAATAATCTCTGCTGCTTCTAGGGCTTTTTTACCCATAACCAAAGACTTGACATCCCAGGTATAGGCTTTTCCAAAACGCCCACAGATCTCTTCGAACACAACTGAATAAAGACGTTCAGTATCTGTCCAAAAAAAAAGAAAAAAAAAAGAAGAAAATTAAACCAATGTATAGCTCACCTAGGTGGCTGGTCTTGCAAGTGGACTACATAAATGATCAGAGACGGAACTGCAAGGAGCCAGAGGGCACATATTGAAGTGGATAAAACTGTCTCCTTTTATTTGCAGAGGGGAACTCAGGCTTCTAGGATCATTTCAGAGGTACCCAGGTTTTTCAAGCTGCCACTTCTGTGTTAAGAAAAGCTAACTAAGGGTCTCAACAAAGAACTATCTCACCCTGTTCTTTCATCATCTTTCTTCACTATCCAAGTTAGCAAGTCGCTTAATTAAAACACTTGATTTATGCTTTTTATGAGAAAGAAAAGAAGGAAAGGAAGGAAATCTGGTACATGGGGGATGTCATTACATATTCCATATAAATTGAAAAAAGAAAAAAAGATTTAATTATTTAAGAGTGTCTTTGAACGGAAGCTTCTGAGTGCCTTCAAAGACATTACAGTCATTACTGTAGTGCTGCTGGCAGTGCTGCATTTACATGGGATTATTCAAGCAAAACATACCCACTTGTATTTCCAGGGAATTTCAGACAAGACTAAACTTAAGGCTGAATTTTGGCATCTTATATGTCAAAGATGTTTTTAGTTTTCAAGATATTCTTTTAATACAAGCAAACAATTCTTCCTTCCCTCCCCTCCTGCCCCCACCTTCAACAAATCCTTGAAAAAAGTTATCAACATTTAATTTAACACAAATATGTAGAAGAAACGTACTTTCAGCTCTTGGCTTCATTTCAGCAAAGGCCTTGAACACTGGATTTTCTATCAGTCTGTTTTTCTTTTTAAGTACTCTCCTTTTAAAAGCCAGCTACTGTTTTTAACCATGCTTTAATTTCCTTCGCATACATGTCTTTGCCTTCTGTACCTCTAAAGGTATGTTTATTATTATCACTTCAGCAATCAAAGGGAAAAGCAAGGAAAGAAAGAAGTTGCTCGTATGAGACTTATTTAAATTAGGGACTTTACTTAACAACATGTCCCTTGCCATGTAAAAATAGTTTTAATAGATAAAAAAATAGTGAAATTATTCTCGTGGATACCGCCACACTTTCTGAATACACAAGAAGTATGCAACAGAGTTTAGACTTTAAGCTTTAACATAAATACAAATACAATATTTAAAATTCACAGTCCCCTGTTTTTTTCCGATATGCTGTTTTTAATTCTCTCCCTCAGACTCACCAGGAGAATATGTGAGATCATAAATATTTGTATTTCTTGAGAACAATTGTGATTTTAATTTTCATAAGTGGATAACAAAAGCACAGATATAGACATTTTACTTACTTAAATAGATATATTTCACTACACTGAATTAATAAAAATTGAAATCTGGAGGAAAAATTACACACATACACACACACTGTAAAATCTCCAATTGCAATCTAAGAAAATCATAGCTGAAAATGCTGCATTTACTACATGCGTATCACATAGAATCACAGAATATTCTGAGTTGGAAGGGACACACAAAGATCATCCAGTCCAACCCTTAAACGGCACCACTGCCTCCCTGGAGGGAATCGAACCCCCGGTCTCCCGCATGAAAGGTAGGGACACTCATCACTGTACTAAAGTTCTCTGCAATAACACAAAGACTGATGTTCCTTTTGCTTGAAGACAAAGGCAAATCCATATGTCCCCCTTATAATTAGACAGCAGTAAATAAATAGTAAATAATTATATACAGCAAGATTTCTTATTCCCACTGAAGCGGAGCAATCTCAAAAAAGTGCTTAACAAATGCAGGTAGGCTAATATTTTCACCATTGTAACAAGAAATAATACTACAACTGATTAATCAGCGTTTAAGTACAACAAAACAATTTCAAACTGCTATAGATCTGCAATACAATAAGAAATTATATCTAATGCCCACACATGAATATAAGCCATCAATGACATGAATCAAGGAAGAAGAATTAGAAGTTCAATTCAGGTGCCTAATTAAAGGCATATACTGGTACGTACCCTAGTATGTCCAAGACATCCACACACCTCTGACATTAAAAAAGTAATCTGGGCAAAACTCACACCTTACTGCATGAGCAGCCAGATGTCCTAAAGCATTCCAAGTGGCAGTAAACACATATATTTCACCAAATGAATCTAGGCTCAGCTGCTAGATTCCATCAGGAATACAAGCCGAGAACACAAGAGGACACACTGGTAGTGGCCAGTATGTATAAAGGGGGAAGGAAAAGTCAGAATTCTCAGCTTCTGCAATTTCCAGAAAATGTATGACCTCATTTATATATATAACAAAATAACCTTTCACAATACTCTTCTTATTTCAAGCTCTCATCTCTTGATATATCATTTACATGGACATTATCAGCAGGAGATTCTGTTCATCTGCTTGCTACATTTCACCGGGAATGAGTAATATTCATTCCCCAGACACATATCATCTTCTAGTCATTTTTACAGCCATCCTTCTTCTATGTAACTGCACAGTCAACTCCACTGGTGTTGTTTACAGTATGCAAAAGCCAGTCAAAATAAATACAAATAAAGTGACAAGAATGTCAGAGGCACTGGATTACTCAATTTGTGATTCGGCACAAAAATATGCTGACATGTATTCACAGAAAGACCTACAGGTCACTTGGCAGCAGACCAGAATATGTAAGTGGACCATGATATGCTCAAATCACTGCAGTCAGAAGTGCAAATCTACCTAGCCTGGGGGTACAGTAAGCATCAAAGGAGTATCTAAACCTCAGCTTGTCAATACTTTACACATGAAGATGTTTTTTTTACACAAGATTGTGACTTCATGGATGAATACAGAACTTGATTATTTTACAATGTTGTATGCCTCCTGAATTTATTAACATTATGTTACTGGGATTCTAAAATAAAACGGGGATAGCATGAAAGCTCCTGCTAGCCATAGCTCACCCTAATCATCAGTTTTGAATCCTTTATCTGAAAAATCCATCTCGATTTTGCATTAAGATGAAATATACCTGATATATTCTTTTGTGAGGCGTCCAAACATTCTTAAACAGAAGTTCAATTGTGTGCATTCAATATATTCCAGTAAGCAACACTGAAACTTGACAAGATTTTATTTTTTTCAGAAACAGAGAAATGGTTAAAGGGAAGAATCTTAATTTAAGCAACATGTTTCTTATATCCATACCTGTGAGGCAGATTTCTGTTTACATGTAGATGAGAAACATTTTCAGTACATAATTTCATAAAATTCTAACACAGACAGTCATTTTTACCAATATTTTTGGCCCAAGACTGAAAAAATCTCATTGGATTTTGTCACCATCAATACTGAATACATAGATGACTATGATTTTGCTTTCCTACCAGTCTTTCAAAATAATTATTTAATCTCTTTAGAGTATGCAATCGTGTAAACAATGGAAAAAAGGAGAGGTAAATCAGGGTGTGTTTAAGGAAGTTGTCAAGTCATGTAGGAGAAAAATTAGAGACACAAAAGCCCACACAGAACTCAAACTGGCTGTTTCTGTAAAAGACAACAAGAAATGTTTTTAGAAAACAGCAAGAGGCCATTGTGCGTTTATTCTCCCACAGTATCAACTAACAGTGAAAGAAAACACAGGACTTAAACACAGTAATAGCAAAATTAAGATAGTGACAGATTTCCCATCAGAAAGACTAACTGTTGAGCCCTGAGTATTACACGCAGAACTCAGTCAATGATCCTCATGCCTACCTATTTCAACATCAGTAAAATAACGAGCTCACAGGTCCTTTCCCCTCTCTCTCTACCCAGCACACCAAAGACATGACTGATCAGCTCACTGACCAGTTGTGTCAAGCCTGTGAGACTTAGGAATACAAGAGATGCTGAAGCACTGCATGAAAGCCAGGAAATAGATACCTTTCAATAAGTTTCTGTGCTCTAAAGAGATCTCTCATCAATGTTGCTATTCTGCAACCACTCTCTTCACGATCATCCAGTGAACCAATTCTTGAAATATCCACACAACTGAGGATATGAGTATCAAACAGTGGACATCTGACTGACAAGATAAAAGCTGCATAGCTATCTGCAAATTTGAATGGGAACAGAATGGAAAACCAAGGCCTCTGAACAGTAAACTTAGAATAGAATAAGGAATATCCTCTGAACGCAATAAAAGAAATCAAGATATGTATTACTATCCACAATTTATCAATTACAATTCCATCTAAAAAAACCAAACCAATCCACAACAAAAAAAAACAAACACCCCACACACACCACAAAAATAAAAATGGTCACTGAGGGAGCAATACCCTTTGTCGCTGAATAAAGTATTGCACACAACTCCTTATCCATTATTTTACTATCTTTATACAGTCGGCCCTCAAATATCACAGTACCGCAGGTCTTGTTGCCCCCCTGTAAAGCCCTCCATCTGTGTAGAATGGCAGCTCATTAATATGCAAATTTGCCCCACAGCCTCACACCACGCCTCAGTGCTCCAGCGCTGTTTCAGCACTGCCTTGTTGTGTATTGGCCACCCCACACTGGGAAAACCCCCTTCTCTGCTCAGCCGGGGACACAGGTGTGGTGAGTTGCAAGCGCCACTGTCCTGTTGTCTCTCCAGGTGGGTAGACCTGGTCTCTCCATCCTTGGGGTAGATGTCTACCCCAGGAAAGTCTCACATACCACGTCTAACCTTAGAATGTGTAAATCTTTCATAACTGCACAAAGCCTCCTCACTCGAAGCAGAGTGCGACAGGTGCTGCTGGAGTGGACCTGCAGCGGCCACCTCACACCTAGCAAAGCATGGTGGGCCTGGTGTGGGAAAAATAGTGAATCCGTGGTCCGTGCAGTACAGCATGGGGGTTGATGTGAATATTCATGAGTGTCTAATTTGAATATTCATGACTGTCAATTCACACAGGCACAGTCGCAAAATGGGCCTCCTTAATCACAGAAAAATTACGCTGTGTAAAGGTGAAGTCGCTTTCTGGGAGGCGCGAAGTGGAGAGGGCTTACTGTAATTTCCTTCAGAGAGAATCTAAGGCCTTCCTCTTAAGGTATCAGCAGTCAAATAAGGCAGATAAAACCTGTACAAGCAATGCAAAACACTTGCAACTATACAACTGTCACTGGAACAGGTCTGAAATAGCAAGCACTAGTTTAAACCACCCAGAATCCTTGAATAATTACAGCTGAAGGCTCATGAGTTAGCAAAGCAATCAGACAATAAAGGGGATTTTTTTTTTAAATCTTGCAATTTGTGGCAAAAGGTCAGTCTTGCAATTCCCTCCTAACATTCTTCTAGTCATGCTTACACTACTATGAAAGCTAGTTTAAAAACACATGACTATGGTTACCTATGATGGCTAATAGGATTAAAAACCACTAGTTTAGCAGCGGACCTCAAAATCACTTACAGCAGCTTAGGAAAAGCGGGGATGAGGAAGGCAGGCAACAGAAATAACCTTTTGCACAATAGCCTAAGTGTTACAGCGCTAGTCCAGAAAATGAAACTCAGCCTTTCAATTACCCTAAGGGCCTGAGCCTACTTTTCTAACACCCCGTGAAATTTTTTTATGCTATTATGTTATATACATATATGTACACTTTTATACACATAAACCATTTACATGCTTGTACACATAAATCATATAAACATGTTTTTATATATTTACTAATATAGTGTGTCTGTATAGCACTGTGTTTTACAGGTAAAAGCTGTGTTTTAAAGAATAAAACTAAGGATGAGTACTAACCAATGAATACAAATCAACCTGTAGCCTGTTGACTTAAGGGCTCATTAAAGCGATGTGGTTCAAACTGCTTAGCACAGAAAGACTCCAGAGGAGAAGAGGAGAAAAAGGAACATTCTGTTCTGTGAAGACAAGGAAAAAGAATGTTCTATTCTTTACAGTAGTATTCCCTCCATTCCTTCCACGAACTTGCTTAGGAAGAAAAATGAAATCTAAACTTACCATCTTAGAGACACCCACTTCAGTCACTGCCACAAGAGGAAATAAGCACTGCTTGCACACAATGCACAACAGAATGTTTGAGCCATGCCTAAATGTCAAGGCATGTGGTGCTTGACAAACCACATGCCTTGACCACCAAACCACGTGGGATGAATGCAAAGGTAGTCTGGAACATCACATCAAAGGAAATGCTGTAGCAGTATTCATGTCTTTTACCTTTCAACTGATCTACCAGCACTTAAGTTCATCTTATTGTTAACTGGAAGTTAAAGTAAGTCTCTGTTAAAACAAACATCAAGCACCAAATATGGCTCCTTCAAAACCATGAGCTAGTTATAAAGATCAAGTTATTCAGTAAACCATTTTACGTGATTGAGAAACCATAACTTTCAAAGATAAAGGAAAATTTATTATAATTGCTGAAAATTAAAATTTCTGCTTCCAGTTTAATTAACAATTTGCAAATCATATTTTTGATTAGCACTTAGAAAAATTCACTGAAATGATCCATTATTCATTTTAGTAAGGAAGAGGTAGAAGTCTATTCTGGAGTTTTATTTTTTGCAAACCTATTTCTCTTTTTCTGTTATACTTGAACATTAATGTAAGTACACTCCAAGATAGATTAATATATTACACCATTATTACTTCACTTAGACCAGAGAAACACACTTCCACTGGCTAACTCACTCAATGCTGTCAGTCTGTTTGCCCTTCTCTGATAGGAGACATTGGACTACACAGCATGTGCAGTGCCTCTGCTTCGCCGAAGGGTGGGGCTGGAGCTCCATGTGGGGTGGGACTGGCCTGGCCCTGTGGGGAGGGCATACAGCACCTCTCACTCCCGTGGCGTTCATGGTCCCGCGGCTCCATGCCCCGGTCCCTGCCCTGCTCCTGTGTGTTTCCGTGCCTGGTGCCAACAGTGGAAGGCTCACACCACGGTATGCCCCAGGCAGCTGCTGAGACCCAGCACAGCACTGCCACAAGTCATACTGTCCTGTTACTCTAAGCCCAGCCGGAGGACTGACCCCTGCTGGGCACATTTACTGTTTCCATGGCTACAGGTGGGGAAGGCAATACAGTCTGCGCCTGGGGACTGCGCGCCAAGCGCACCTGGTGATGACACAGCCCCAGGGAAAGCGCCCCGCGAAAGTGGGGAAGGGGCAGGACTGGGACATGCCCACAATTTTTTTCCCAGGCTCCAAGAGCACCGTCCAGAGCCCCAGAACACCCCTTCCCTGTCACGGACACAGTGCAAGCATGAGTGGTGGCAGCAGCGCAGCAGCAGCTGCAGAAGCAGCAGCTTGGCAGAAGAGAAGTCCAGGGATTCTATGGGGGGGGTCTCCCCAGGCAGAGAGGGCTCAGAAATACTTCCCTTTGCTCCCCTATGCTGGGAGAGCCTGTGGGAAGGAGAGGAAAATGCTCCCCAGTACTGATTGGCTGGGGGTGGAGCGATGGGCATGGACTGTATGCATATTAATGACCCGCACATGTTTGTGAATTAGACAGTTTGTGAGACCCTGACAAGACAGGTTCCTCACAAAGGCTGGGGTATTACTGTATTGCTAACAGGTGTAAAAAGACAGTAAGTTTTGTGCCCAAACAATAGCAGCTGCATGGAACAGTTGCCAAGTGAGTATCATGTATTTGCCCCTCTGGACTCATATTACTGAGAGAATTCAAAAGCAGCTACAGAGGAAGCCAATTTCTCATTTTATATGCAGAGAACTGCATATAAAATATACTCCTTATACTTCTATAAGGAGAGGAAGAAGCTTCTGAACAAATTCACAATGCTTTTAGTTTACATTAATACAGCAGACATATCTTAATGCTTAATACCTTAATGCTATCTTTTATTCACATATTCACCTTACCCTTCTTTTTAATGCCACAGGGAAGTGAAAGAAACAGTTCACAAATAAACCATGCAAACATTTTTCTGATGCAGTGCTGTAAACAAATACAGCGAATCCCCAGTGCATCGCGATCTCTCCTTTACGCCGTGCCCATTTGCGAAGCAATTTTTTCGCAGTCCGGCTTCCGGTGTCCGTGAGGTGCGGAGTGCCTCTGCTTTGCCGAGGGGCAGTGCTGGCTCTCCCTGTGAGGCAGGACGGGCCCGCCCCCCGGGGAGGGCACGCAGGGAGGGCGCGCAGTTTCTCCAGCTAAGCCTGGCTTTTAGATCCCTGCAGCAGCCCCTGGCGGGCCAGCAGCCCCCAGCCCCGCAGCAGCCCCTGGTGGGCCAGCAGCCCCCAGCCCCACAGCAGCCCCCAGCCCTGTAGCAGCCCCCAGCCCTGCAGCAGCCCCTGGCAGGCCAGCAGCCCCCAGCCCCACAGCAGCCCCAGTGGCCCGAGATGCCATGCTGGGANCATATCCTCGGGGAGGGGGGTTGTCTCCTGAGTCAGAGGGGGCTCAGAAACGGTTCCCTTTGCTCCCCTGTGTTGACAGTCCGAGGAGAGAGGCAGAAAATGGTCCAGAGTGCTCCGGACTGCCAGAGGGGGTGGAGCAATGGGCATGGCCTGCAAACATATTAACGACCTGCACTTCTTTGCGAGTTTGGCTTTCTGCGAGACCTCTGGGCTGTCCCCTTCCTTGCAAATGAGGGGGCTTAACTGTACTCTGACACAAAACAAAATAGCACATGAAAAAGTAAAGAGAAGTCCCTATTTCAATTCCAGAGCTTAAGGGAATCCAACCTTGAAATAGCAGGAAATATATATGACTTAATACAAAACATTCTAAAACTGTACTTATTAAGCAACACCTATGTGAGAGCATTCATTAGCTTAAAAATAGAAAAGCTATTGATTCATCGAAACTACCTGATATGCTTTCTTAAGCTCACACAGGGTCCTAACCATTAAAAAGAGAACTATCCAATCATTCAATATGGTGCCTACAAAACCGTGCTTGTTGGGTCGAAACCTACAGCCAACAGTGAAGTATGGCAGAGTAGGGGAATAAGAAATACAGTCATCCCTCAGTTCTTTGCGGTTCAACTTTCACAGCTTCAAATCTTCACTTTTTTATTCCCCAAAGACATCATAGACTTCTCTCAATCCTTGACAGTTTTTCTGTGTCATGTGAGCACGGGACGGCCATGCATGTGCAGAGTGCCTCTGCTATGCTGGTGGGTGGGACCAGCCCACATCAGGGGGCAGGGGCAGCATCTTTTGCTTGCTCGGGCATGGCCCAGAGTTCGCTCGCTCCCAGAGTTCGCAGTCTCGGGACAGCTCCTTGCGCCCACCACCGCCTGCCACAGTCCTAGGGGAGGGCACAGGGGGACAGGAACTTCCTTACGGCATGGCACTGACACTTCCTTCTGCTCTTCCATCCCTTCCCAGCGGTGGGGAGGGGCAGAGAAGACCCCCTTCACTCCCCTGTGCAGGCACACAGCACAAGGAGAGGCCAGGAATGCCTCCCAGTGCTCCGGGGCTGAGGGGGTGGGGCAGAGTGCAAACGTATGAACTCCATCTTCAGGGAATTCAGCTATCTCGAGACTCTTCTGGACCCAAAGGTCCACAAAATTTGAAGGATTACTGTATCACCAAATCTCCTCACACCCATCTCTTCATCCTGAATTTAATTTTGTCCCTAAGTTGTGCAGTGGCACAGGTGGACAGGGAAGGAAGGTTATAGGTAGTTCATAACATGCTTTTGCAGCTCATTCCTCTACAGGGTTAAAACTCCTCACACATTTCCACTCCTCCAGTGCAGAATCCCTCCCCCTGGAGAAAGACCTTCATGAACTTCTCACAATCTGAGTCTTTCCTATGGGCTGTAGTTCTTCACAAAAAGCCCCAGAATGGGTTTCTTTCACAGGTGCAGTCCCTCAGGAACAGACTGTTCCAGCATGAGTGCCCTGCAGGGTTCCAAGTCCTGACAGGGCTTCTCACAGGGTAATAGCCTGTTTCAGGCATCTACTTGTTTCAACATGGGCCCATGGGGCTGCAGGTGGGTATCTGCTCCACTGTGGACTTCCATGGGCTGCAGGGATACAGCTGCCTCACCATGCACTGTACCACAGGCTGCAGGGGAATCTCTGCTCCAGTGCCTGGAGCACCTCCTTCCCCTCCTTCTTCATTGACCTTGGTGTCTGAAGGGTTGTTTCTCTCACATATTCTCCCTCCTCCATCCTGGCTGCTGTTACACAGAAGGTTTTTTTAATCTTCTTAAATCTGTTGCCTCCAGAGGTGCTTCTGCCATTACAGATGGGCTCAGCCTTGGCCAGCAGCAGGTCTGTCCTGAAGCTGATATTGGATCTGTCATGCACGGGGGAAGCTCTGGTAGATTCTCACAGAAGCCATTCCTGGAGCTCACTGCCCAATCCTCTCCCACTACCAAAACCTTGCCACACACACAGCACAAACACACTTTCTCAAGGAGAGCTACAAAAAACATAACCTTCCCTCAGCCCACAATCTAAAAGAGCAATAATGGAAAAAAGAATAGTCATGAGAGGATAAAAAAAGGCCCAGAAAACTTTTTTTCTTTCTCAAAAAGCCCCCAACAAAATGGGACCATAGAGAAAACACTCTTTAGTACACCTCAGTTCTCTTCTACTACTGATTTCCTTATCCTCAAAAAGCTTTTGCCTGCCCAGGAGACTACATATATATATATGTCTTAATCAAATTGCAAATTTAAGATGTCTAAATTTCACTGTTACATGTTTCTAAGTCACTTTCTGGAATATTGTTAAAAAAGTCAGTTTCCTCAACAGTGGAAACATTTCAAGGCAGAGTGACTTCAACAGAAAACAAACCCATTATTTTTCCACTGTGGCCTTGGAAAATATTCTAAACTTAATTGCAGCAATGTGTCAAACATACTACCATAAAGGAAGTGCAAAGAACTACAGATTAATAAAGTTAATCTCTTCTGTCTACTCAAGAGCACCTAAAATTTTTGAAGTAAATCTGCTGATGGGGTAATTTCCCTGTGGTGAAAACACTAAGAACAGAAAATGAAACATCATCATACAGCTTGATTTTCCAAGAGCGAGGACTTTTCATGATGGTAATCTACAGTCAAGAGGAAAGTGTCAGAATACTGTAAGACCTGATCACAATGACTCTTTAAAAGTTATGTACCAAGAACTCTTAATCCTAACTATAGTCTAAATTACAAAAAAAAGGTAGAATCAGATCTTTGAGATTCATGAGGCAAGTGATACAGCAAACTGGAAATTATGTTTTATGAGCTTTAATAACTGTTTGAAAACCAGAAGAAACCTCAAAATCATGTTATAGACATCAATAAAAGGAACTTCCAATACTGCATAACAGTGGACTTCCACACTGGTAAGCCACAGGCTTCTCTGACGCACGACCACAGCCCTCGCCTCGCATGTGGGGATGAGAATCAGAGTAGAGCGGTTAAAATCACAGAGCACTGAAAAACCTCACATGCAGACTGCAAGAGTTGTCGGGCCTCCAGAGGCAAGTCAGAGGCAACTCCTGACTCTTAGATCAAATACATCCTGCAGACCAAAGCAGGACCACTCACAGTTAGTGGACTATGACAAATGACAGTAC
Organism: Pitta sordida; assembly: GCA_013390025.1. Classification (NCBI taxonomy): domain Eukaryota; kingdom Metazoa; phylum Chordata; class Aves; order Passeriformes; family Pittidae; genus Pitta; species Pitta sordida. Next base: position 54,024 of record WEKX01000719.1, read on the forward strand.
ATGAGCTCTACTTGTTTCCTAACACCATAAGTAGAAGCGTAGAACTACTGGAAGACTAATTTGCTTTAGAATATAATGAGCATGCTAGTAAGTGGCAGGGTGAAATAAAAACTTACACTATTTGGCCATAAAAACTTTTAACTAAGCTCCATAGAACTCACCAAGAGATACGTACTTAAATCATAGAACAGTTTGGGTTGGAAGGGACCTTGAAATACCACTTAGTCCAAGCTCCCTGCCAGGAGCAGGGATTCCTTTCACTAGATCTGGTTGCTCAAAGCCCCAAGCAACATACAATAGTTTTGGTTTTGAGCTAAAAAACTATTTGTACTCCAGAACCTGAACTGCAGATGTTGCGCACTGAGAACAACTCACATGGCAAAAGGAACTTTTCCTATTCCCAGGAAATTAAGCCAGTCAAATGCAGCTAGACTGTATCAGTACCAGATCTGTGTAATAATATGCCCCAATAAACCAACACTTACAGAGTGCAAAGCCAGTTTTATAATAGGATTTCCTTTATTTTCTTCATGAGTATGAACACACTAATTTCCAGCCCTGTTACTGAAGGGGTGTATAGTTTACCTCCCTGTATGTGTTCGAAATATTGCTGGAAAACTGTAGTCTCTATATTTAAATGATTTAGTCTACCTAGTAATACTAGTATATACAACACTAAAAAGAGTATCTATTAACTGAAAATCTTATCAACATATTTTAAGTTAGGCTTCTTTTGTGAAAATCGTTTCCCAAAAATTCTACCTTCCATCATATAAAACCTCTATTTAATATGGAGGAGGAAGATGGATTACAAAGTCTGAAAAACAAATGCAAATATGCGGTATCAACTACACTTTCTGTAAGACATGGAAGAGACAATTCAAAAATAAACATTTGATGAAAAACACCATGCAAGGGTTTCAAATCCAGTTTGAAACCATCCCAGGGACATTCAATTCCAAAAAAACATACCAGTCTCCTTACTGCACACAAAAATTATTTTATTGCAGTAGAAGTGGTAAACAGAGCACTTAAAAATTTGGCACACCTAAAAGCTGATGTACTGGACTTCACTTTCAAGTAAAGTGAAAGTAAAGTGGTCTTCACTTTCAAGTAAAATATTTCAGATTTTAAAGCCTTTCTAAGAGTGGTATTTCCTGGCAGAGAGGAGGTGATCAACTCCCATGCTTGGATCAATCTGACCTCGTATTATTTTAGCATGTTATGATAATTCTAAACCAGCATAAGGTCTTCAGACATCGAAGTCCATTCAACCTAACTCTACTCTCTCTTGTTCAAAATGGGGTAAAAATAATAAAACAGCCAGAGATGTTTTATAAGAAGACAGAAAACTTACCCACACTACAATTCGGGAAGAATACAGTGATCACAAAAAGGTTCAGACAGAGAATCTCACTAACACATCAGTGAACCAAATTCACATGAAGACTACAGGAGAAATAGAAAGCTGGAAGGAGATTCTATGACAGCAGCTATTAAGGTTATATTTTCAGCTACCTCAAAGGGGAGAGGCTGAATCTTCTTTTATTAGGGGCTGGTTCTGGACATAATGGAAATCTTATGTTATAGCTCTGTTTTAAGTGTGACAGCTTAGAGTTACAAGAAACATCGTTGTATACCCTACTAAATGAAATAAAAAATACGTGTTCAGAGACTCAAAGAGTGTAAAAAACTTTAGACCATAATTTCATCCTTCTATATGAGTAATGTGATAAAAATAAAAAGAGATATTGTGAACTGAACTAGAAGTCATTTCACTTTCACTCAATCTTTCTTTCTTTCTACCTCAGTTCTTCAAAAGGAGGTCAAAGTTTACATCTTGAGACACAAAGAGCTTCACTCTCCTGTGGTTGGAATTTAATAAGCCTGACACAGGAGTTACTTCACTGGGGTGTGCTTAGTTCTATTGCAACAGCACTTGCAAAAGACAGGCTGGCAAATTATATGCTCAATAAGCAAACAGAGAAGATTTTTAACTTTATTTTCAAAAATAGCTCGAACTTCCTTCTCTCCATCCCAAATCTAAAGAAAGGAAAAAAAAAGAATCCAGTAGCCATGCTACTCAGCATTAGGTATAAATCTAATAAAATCAACTAAGTCAATAATTTAATTAAATTAATTAAGTCACAATGGTGCAAGTAAGAACCAAAAAAGCTCACAGTTTCAAAATATAAACATGTGATAAAGTATAAATTCCCAATTCCACAGAATCTAACCTGAATTTAGATTTATTTTCTAGCGTTCTGCTTGTAAATGTGGAAATTGTTTTTGAAAGCGCACTGTGGGTGGCTGTTAGAAATGGGTGACACATTTAAAGAAATTAGAAAAAAAATTAGTCTCTCTAATTATCACCTGACAAGGTATGGAAAAAAGCAATAGCTAGAAACAAATAATATAAGCATCACTTAAGCAACTCGCCTGGTTGACGAAAAAAGGCCATGGATGTTGTGTACTTGGACCTTAGCAAAGCCTTTGACACAGTTTCCCACAATAAGCTTCAGAAGAAACTCTCAGAGCATGGAATGGATAGAAGCATTTTATGCTGGGTTAGGAATTGGTTGGATGGACAAGCTCAGAGAGTGTTGGTGAATGGTGCCACATCCAGCTGGCAGCCAGTCACTAGTGGAGTCCCAGAGGGGTCAGTGTTAGGCCCGGCACTGTTCAACATCTTCACTGACAATATGGATGAGGGAATCGAGTGCATCATCAGCAAGTTAAAGGATGAAACCAAGCTGGGGGCAAATGTTGAACTGCCGGAGGGTAGGAGGGCCCTTCAGAGGGACCTTTACAGACTGGAGGAATGGGCAGACTCCAATAGTATGAGATTTAACAAGACTAAGTGACAGGTTCTTCACTTTGGACATAACAAGCTGTCATGGTTTGACCCTGGCTGGATGCCAGAGATACACCATAACCTCTCCTTGAGGAGAAAAACTAGAAAATAAACTGGAAAATAAAACTGGTCACAGGTAAAAAGCAAGGCAACTACAAGTAAAGAA
>WEKX01000719.1:57862-97277 GCA_013390025.1 Pitta sordida
CAGGTTCTGAGCCGGCACACTACATCTTGCTACTGAACTTTTTTTTTTTTCCTCTCCCCAGTATGTTATTCACAGAGACGCCTCTATCTCTATAACCTTGAAGGCCCTGTCAGCAGGGAGAGCGCAGGCAAGAACAGAGCTGTTAACCCCCTCGCTGCCAGAGCAGCAGAAAACCCCCTAAACCATAACACAAGCCCATGCATCGCTACCGACTGGGGAATGAGTAGCTGGAGAGTGGTGAAATGGAGAGGGATTTAGGAGTAATGCTTGACAGGAAACTCAGTATGAGCCAGCAGTGTGCCCAGGTGGCTAAGAAGGCCAATGGCATCCTGGCCTGTATTAGGAACACTGTGTTCAGTCGGACCAGGGAAGTTATACTTTCCCTGTACTAGGCGCTGGTCAGAACACATCTTGAGTACTGTGTCCAGTTCTGGGCTCCCCAGTTTAAGAACTGTTGCTGATGTTGAACTGCTGGAGAAGGTCCAGGGAAAGGTGACAAAGATGGTGAAAGTGATGTGGGTCCCTTCCAACTCATGGTATTCTGTGAAAGGACTGGAGGACAAGCCCTATGGGGACTGGCTATGGGAACTGGGGTTGTTCAGCCTGGAGAAGAGGAGGCTTATTGGTGACCTGATTGCTGCTTTCAACTACCTGAGGGGAGATTGCAGCCAGGTGGGTGTGAATCTCTTCTCTCAGGCTCATGACACCAGAACTAGAGGACATGGCCTTAAGCTACGCCAGGGGAGGTTTAAGCTGGATGTTAGGAAGAAGTTTTGCACAGAGAGAGTGATCTCTCATTGGAATGGTCTGCCCAGGGAGATGGTGGAGTCGCCATCCCTCGAGGTGTTTAAGAGAAGACTCGATGAGGAGCTCAGTGACATGGTCCAGTTGGTGGGAGGCTGTTTGGGAGTTGGACTCGATGATCCTGTGGGTCCCTTCCAACTCAAAGGAACCTGTGAACCTGCAAACCTGTGAGTAGCTACTTTTATTTAAACAGAATTGTGGGATTTTTTAATGTGTGCCAACCCCTTTACTTCCACCCAAGGAAAGTGCTGTACCTGTAAGGTACACCGTATTACACTTTTGATATGGTACACCACCCACGTAGTGGGCACCTTGTAATCACTCATGGGTACAAATACAATCTTTCTGAATTATGTATTTCCATGCTGCGCTCACCTCTAGAAAAAGAAGAATTACATAAAAAACAAGGTGTTGGGGAAAGTTATTGATAAGCTCTATCAAATCAGCTGCCAAGTCAAGAAGAGTCAGACAAGTTGAGGATTTCAAGACATAAGTGAGAACAATTTCTAGGAAAATCCAATCAAATCTCAGTTGAGCCTGAACTTACAGAGCTGGAGTTTTTTTCAAAAGTATGCCTGTTTTTAATTCACAGTACAAGAAGACTAATGTATAGAAATAGGAGAAGAGAAGAAAGGTACATGTAGGATCCAACCCAGACAGAATGAATGGGTAGTGGAAGTATTTTTCGCATTGTAACTCTCTTGATCTATACTTAGGAATGTTAGACTATCAGTGAAACATAATTAATTGTACATACAACTAGAATGTAAAGCAGGGAACTGAAGATCACAGTTTCAATATGCAAGCTACCAGAAAGAGAAAGGTAAACTAAATATCTACCTGAAACTACCCAGAGAAAAATAAATATTCTGCCTACCTTCTTGTTACATACAAATACAGAAACATCTGGGTCAAAGAGGAATATTTATTTTAGTCCATGAAAGCAAAAACTATAACAGAAAGAAGAAAGAGAAAATATTAATCTATTACATGCTGAACTACAGTACTAGAAAAGGGAACAGGCTAAGAGGGAATAACTTTTTTTTTTTTTCACTAGATTTGCAAGAAATTTTTCTTGCAGATCAGCCTCACGGATTCATGAAGCTTCCCAGCTGACGCACGTGCAGTGCCTCTGCTCCGCCGAGAGGCAGTGCCAGTGCTCCCTGTGGGGCGGGACACGCCTGGCCCTGCGAGGAGGGCGAGCAGTGCCTCCCCTTCACTGTGGCGTTTATAGACCCACGGCACCGTGCCCTAGGTCCCTGCCTCGGTCCCATGTTATGCTTTCCATGGCTATGGGTGGGGAAGGGAAGCACCTCAGGAAAGTGGCAGCAGCAGGGCAAGCACTGTGTGCTGGGACGGTGCAGCAGCGGGACATGCCCACCCTGCTGCCGCAGCTGCTGCCTGCCTGCGCCACGTAGGGCCGCACCTGACAGTCCCGGCCAGCCGAGACATTGCAGGCATGGGCACCGGGGACGGGGTGGGAAGCAGCGGCGTGTGGTCTGTGCTGCTTTTGGGGCCCAGCTGGGGGCGGCAATGGGGCAATGATGCAGTGAGTAGCTTTATCAGGGGGAGCGCTGTTCTGCTGGATCATACGGTCAGCACTGCCACTCCTGCACTCGGGACTGGGAGATATACATACCGCAGCTGGTGCAGTTAAAGGGAAAGAAACTCCGACAGCACTCTCCGCCATAAGGGGCCTCAAGTGTTGCAAAGTTAAGGTTTCCCAGGCTCCACAAGTGCCAACCAAAGCCCGGGGACACCCCTTCCACACCACACTGGCAGTGCAGGCACATGTGGTGGCAGCAGCCCGGCCGCAGCTGTGGAAGTGGCAGCTTGGTCGAAGAGAAGCCAAGGGATTCTCCGGGGGTCTCCCGAGGCAGAGAGGGCTCAGAAATGCTTCCCTTTGCTCCCCTGTGCTATAAGAACCTGTGGGGAGGTGTGGAAAAGGCTCCCCCATGCTCCGGAGTGGCTGGGAGTGGAGCAATGGGCATGACCTGTATGCATATTAATAACCCATGCGTGTTTGCAAATTACACATTTTGTGAGACCCTGACAAGACCCCTTCCTCGCGAAGGGTGAGGTATGACTGTACACACATTTTGGAAATCATAGGCTATTTGTAAATTCTGGGACCCAGAAGCACTCAGGCCATTTCAAATCTTGTCCCAACATATGTGCAGACTGCCTCCACTCCCACCATCCCGCTTTCCATAGGAAAGGAATGGACTGGACAGCAGTAATAGTGGTACATCAGACCCCTGAGCTCTGCTTTCAAAGCAGTTCAGGGACCAGGCTGGGCAGGGGAAGTTGTGTGTGACAGGTCACAGCCACCCAGAAATTCTGCAGTGGTACAGTGTGAGTTCATTAGCAGACGCAGCTGTTTCTGAAGGTATGAAGACTCATGTAACAGGCACCTAAAACACGTCAAAATTTAGTTTAAACTTTAAATACAATTAGTAGATACAACAAATATTTTCTAAAATCTGTAAGATAGAACGCTTCACTTTTAAATTTTAAAAAATAGTAGAACTGTAAATTATGAAAAGTGGTATAATGATGCAAAACTGTTTTTTAGCCTAAGAACCTACAACTTTATCTTGTTATTCTACAATGTTTTCAAGTGCACATACTCATTACCTGCTCCCTGTAACAACTTGAAGGGGATTAGTTCACTTCCTTTTTGAAAAAGGCAAAGCCAGGCTAAACAGTAAACACACATAGACAAAGCTGAGTCAAACATTTTAAGGAACTATTTTACAATATTGCATAATTTGCACCAACTATCACATTAAAAGCTCTAGAAAATACAAAACCAGAATAGAAACACCACTACATGTTCTTTATGCTTAGATACCTTCCTTCATGAAAAATGAAAGCGTTCAAATTAAAAATGGGAGAAGGATAAATATAATAAAAATATGATCTACAACATTAATAACAATGCAAGTTATTAGGCAGTAGAGCAGCAATTAGATATATTACAATACCTTAGTGGCTCAAATACTTTCATTTTACTGAGATATGTTCCACATGAAACACTGTTTTTAATTTTTAAAGACTAGAAATTTATTACATTGTGATAAGCTCTTTGTGGCTCCATCTCCCCTGAGCCATAAAGGAATAGTTAGTTCAATAATAATATAACACTGTAGCGAAGACTCACTTCTAGTATAAAATGATCCACCATTTCACATGGTGTAACTTTTTGCAGTAACGGTCTTATAGCAGGGTGATGACATTATCCAAGGTTATGTCACGTTACGGGCATGCATGGGTCAACTCTTTTGCCCTGAAGAGACAGGTCAATGGAGATTTTTCTAGGTAAATTACAAAACAAGCAAACCAAAAATCTTTAACATCGAACAATTTATTGAAATGAAATAATGTCTTTGTATACTCATGTTCCACCTTAAACCCATTACTTTCTCATAGTTCAGACCTTCCGATACATCATAATTCAAATTTTTTCACTAAACAAAGATTGTCTTTCATTCAATTCCTCCTCCAGTACTACTGCAAAATTTCTTCTCTTGCTTAGAAATATTCCCAAATGCCCAGTACCAGCCTCAAACTCATAAAACATCCCAATCCAACACAGATAATTCCACTTATTACTGGTCAGAAGTCAAATAAGGGCCTATTCTATTAGCTTGAATACATAGTAGTCTCTGTCAGTTTATATTACACACAAATAGAGTGATTAAAGCAGAACATAATTTTGAAGATGCATCCTTCCAAAAGATTTCCTAACATGAGCAGGCAATTTGCTGTACATGGTGGCACAGTGAAAGGGGACTTGAGTGAAGTCATATTTATGCACAGCAGACAGTCAGTGCCCAGGGCTGAGCTGCCTGGCAGCAAACCCAGTCAGCTCAGCACCCGCGAGCACAGGGCTGCTGCAAGAACTAGCACGAACCCAGCCTTTGGAGAGCAAAGGTGACACAGGGACCTATTACAGCAGGTCAGAGAACAGGCATTAATGAGCTGGGAGAATGAGACACTGTGTAACACTGTACATAGTGTATAATGACAAAGGTCATGAGTAAACTCACATAGATGTTACGACAGAGAGACTGGGCTGACAAATAATAAACTGGGTTTTCCTCTCAAATGCCTTGTGCTATCCTGAGACACACTGCATGTAAAACACTTCCAAAAGAACCACACAAGGCACAGCAGAGGCAAAAACTAACAGCAGAGGAAAAATGCAATGTATGGAGTGCTGACTCCTATCTGGTGTCCAAAGGAAATCTTTCAAGAACTAGAAATAAACCTGTCTCATCAGACACACATTGTCTACCAGGGCTGATGTGGTGACTTCTACAAAAAGTCCTCATATACAGTTATACCTCCTCCATCGCGAGGAAAGGGACAGACGACAGCCCTCGCNCATCCTGCGCCTCCTGTCCCATCCTGCGCCACCTGCCCCGCACCGCCTGTCCCGCGCATCGCCCGTCCCAGGCACTGCCGGCAGCGCCCCGTGGGGCGGGGGGGTTCAGCTGTGGCAGCGGAGTGAGCATAGCCGCCGCGCCCAGCCCAGCCTCACTTTCCTGTGGCACTGCCCTCCCTCCCTGTAGCCACAGAAACAGTAACACACGCCCGTGGGGGGTTTCAGTTCCCCAGCTATGCTTAGAGTAACGGAACAGCGGGACTCCTGGCCGTCCCCGTTGGGCTGGGCCAGCGCTGCCCCATGGGGAGCTCCGGCACTGCCTCTCGGTGCAGCAGACACACTAGGCATGCGCAACCAGTATAAATTCGCAAATGGGGGAATCAAAAGTGCGATAAATTCACATCGCAAATGCGTGAGGTCATGAAGGAGAAGTCGCGATACAGAGAGGATTCACTGTATCTCCAAAGGGAAGCAGGAAGAAAAGTAAGAATACATCTTAAACAGAAACCAGCTATTTTATGTATCAACAGCAAAACCATGCTTGGGAAAGAGCAGTGTCCACTTAGATGCAAGTTTTTTCAAAATACAGCAACAGATTTATTGTCCAAATATCATTGAGCATTGTCAGCCATCAAAAAAAAGAGCTCCAAGAGATGCAAGTATTCTTCACAAGTTACTGAAGAAAAGGAACTGAAAAAAGACATAAATAATACAGGATGGTTTTCCCCTAGATACCAAGAAAAATCTTGATAAAGGTTGGCACTACTTCAATGAACTTTGGGTCAGAACACTGATTCTATTCTTATCAAGGGAGAGAAGAAGGATAAATCAAGGTCAGCAGCCTCTGCCAGAACCATTGTAAGACACAAAAATTATCTTGGTTATACAGTTCTCAATAGTCTTGTGAAAGAAATTAGTATCAATACAGAGAGGTACATATACACATAATAGAAGCAGAAACAATCCCTACCAGTCTCTATTTCATGCTAAAAATGTCCATTATAAATGCAGTAAAATTTGAAAGGAGAAGATATTTGGCTTAATTGTGTTTATATTGTTAGTTAACACAGTTCCTGGTCTCTAAAGGAGCAATGATTGCATTGTGAAAATTATCATCATCATTACAGTCTGTTGCCCATTTAAAAAGAAAAAAAGTTAAAAAATAATAACTATCACCATCACTCCTCCTCCCCCAATATTAGAAATATAAATGCCAACGTTGATAGGCATCAATCAGGAATAGGGTGGTCTTTCAGAGAAATTGTACCAGCACAATTAACAGAGTTGAATTTTGCTGGCAAACTGCATTACCCAAATTAAGGTGTCCTGAAAAATTCCACTCTCAAAAGTTCAATTACAGTCGTCCCTCTTGCACTTCGCGTCCCCCATATTGCGGCTTCAGATCTTAGCAGCATTATTTCTTAGCGATGTAGGACACCTGTTTCACAACTGCACCTGTGTGACTTGCTGCTGCGGTAGCTGCAGCGGCCATGGCCTGGGCAGCAGAACAGGCCACGGTGGGGGCACGAGCAACAGTGGGGGTAGCACGGTTCGTAGCCACAGCACTGGTGATGGTGGCAGGGGGCGGCAATGGCGGCCGCGGGGGCAGTGGCCGCCATTCAACGTGGAAGTCGGGCAACGTGAGTCCAATATAAGACCGCAGGTGCGCGACATAGGAGATCCGACTGTAGCCAACTCACAACAAGGCTACATGAATGAATTACAACTACTCAGAACACGAGCTGCAGATGATGCTAAGATGGCATACAGTGCAACTACTGCCAGTATACAGAGTATCCAGGGTTGTTCATGTTGTTTTTCTTAAGCAAAAAAAAATTGGAATACAGCACCTGGAAATTGTGTTATTATAATGGAAAATTCTGTGAGCCTTTTCTTTGTGTGAAATCCTGTTCCATTCATGACACCTTATTATTTACATTCAAAAGCAAAATAATTGGAACTTCATATACGAAACAGTGCATAAAATCCTTATCATCTACAAACAGATTTGAAAATCTGCATTTAGGCACAGAAAGAGACCGACTTTTATAAATGCTAATTTCCAACTGCTGTATGTGCCTCTAAAATCACTAAGCAGAACCTTTAGACTCCCAGCACCTTCAAAACATACCTCTCCACTTGCTAAAGGCCCTCTGTACAACTGAATGTGGGTAACTGAAAACAAAATCCACATTATTAAAAGGGAACTTGGAAAAATCTTGGGATTAATTTATTAACCATGTGGTTTTTCTTTTTTTTGGTCTTTTATAACCAAATGCTTTGCATTTGGGGCAACTAATAAATAAGCATCAAAATTGCATTGCATTTGTGTGCAATTTCTGTGCAATACAAAAATAAAAATCAAATAATGGATCTTTCAGCTTGGGAGCATTCTTTGGTAAATTTCTCAAAAAGAAAAAAATAATCATTGCTAATGCTGCCCATGGCATTTGGAAACATGGTAACCACTACAGAAATTAGGAAGAAAACCTAAAAACAAAAACAAACAAATCCAAACAACAAAACCCAGTTCTACCAATGCTGAACTAAGCTCTGATTCTGGATCATTTTAACCAGAAACAACAGGCAACCATGTGGATGGGCAATTTGTAAATCAATCATGGGAATAACAGAAGTCAGATTCTGGGTTAGTATGTTTATATCCTTGCCAAAATTTTCCTTTCTGTTAAATTAAAATGTTAGCTTTCAAGCATATGACAAATCTTATTTACTCTATTTATGGTTAGTTAATTCTCAATGAGGAGCTGTTTCACTTATCTCCAATATTTGCTTATGAAGCATCTATGAGGTATTTTAATCTAATAATAACATTAATCTCTTTGGGTTTGCAACAAATTACAAGTCCATAGCACAGGGGCAAGACAGTATGTAGAATGACAAGAAAGTAAATTTCCACTACACAGAAGCAGAAAATAGGCTTACAAGACTGCCAGGTTATAGCCTAAAAAGATTAATTCCTGCACTTAAGCCATAATAGAGGACAATCTAGAGAGGACTGATGTTTAGCTGAATTGGTGCTATATGCTCAGATGCAAAAGAAATAGGAAGCTGTTTCAACCTCCAATTCACACTGTAAAATAAAAGACAGCATGCATATAAGCAAACTCCAGCATAGAACTCTCACCAGTTTTCTTGTAACAGCAATCTCCTAGGCAACTTGTGCAATGAAATGAATGTAAGAGTACAGTTTTATCTTCTGCCCTTATGACAATAGGTAGGAAACACTGGGGAGAAAGAAAACATGTCAGAACTCTTGTGAATCTCACAACACCAAAATGAATTTAACTGCAAGTTAATTCCTTCCATATTAGACCAGAGATGACCTGTATGGCCATGCAAGCATAGCACAGCAGTGGCATGTAAGAACACAAAGGCGGCTGTAAAAGCAGTAACTTCTGATCCCAGTCGACTGAACTAACTCGTATCGCTCTACAAATGGTCACAACAAGCTGGCATGCCTAATCAGCTAACTATGTTTTCTTGGTGGGGTAGCTACTAGTTCCAGCTACAGTGAATCCCCTCTGTATCGCGACTTCTCCTTTGCAACCCTGCCCATTTGCAAAGCAATTTTTTCACAATTATGATTCAGCAGTCCGCGAGCTCAGCTGGCTGAGACATGTGCAGTCAATCTCCTCTGCCGAGGGGCGGTGCCGCGGTGCCTGTGGGGCAGGACTCACCCCGCCCTGCGGGGAGGGGGCTCGCAATGGCGGCACCGTGCCCCCGGTCCCTGAACGGGGAAACTTGTCCCACGAAAGTGAGGCAAGCTGTGTGCTGGGAGGGCGCAGCGACAGCTGCGCCAGGAGGAGCTTCTGTCTGGGACTGTACAGGAAGCGCTGCCCCTCTGTCACGGGACCGGTGGATGTTAAAGGGAAAGAAACCTGACCTCCCCACCCCCGCCACCCTGTGGGCTTCTCCGGGCTGCTGCGGTCGCTCCCACAGCCTAAATCCCACACCGCTTCTCTCCCTGACCCCGGTGATTGTGCCCACGCCGCCAGCCCCGCAGCGGGGGCTGGAGCGCGCGGCGCGGCACGGGCTGCCTCTGCCGGGACTGGTGGATGTTAAAGGGAAAGAAACTCCCATACCAACGTCTCCCCCTCGCCATAAGGGCACGGGGTGTTGCAGTGTTGCAAAGTTAAGGTTTTTCCAGGCTCCAAGAATGCCGACCAGAGCTCAGGAACACCCCTTCCCCGCTGTGGAGGCAGGGCGAGCACGCGTGGGCTGGCGTGGGGCCCCCGGGGTTGGCATGAGCACCGGGGCCGGGCCGGGGGGCTGCGGGGGGAGCGGCACGGGGTTTGGCCAGCGAGCACACACGGTCACAGCAGCCTCACAGAAACAGCTCCCTTTGCTCACCTATGCTGAGACAAACTACGGGAAGGAGCAAAGAATTGTCCGCAGCGCTTCGGAGTTCCAGGGGGTGGAGCAATGGGCGTGGCCTGGACGCATATTAACAACCTGCAATTCTTTGCGAGTTTAGTGTTGCGCAACGGCCTTGGCCTGTCCTTTTCCTCGCGATGGAGGGGGTATAACTGCATATAACAAAACTACTTGGCATAGCTCAAAACACAACCTATGCAATAAGTTTAGAGGATAGATCCCAGGGAGCATTACTCTAGTTGTATATTTTCTAAAAATCAAAGATATTTTTCCTTCTCTCTCTTTAGCATGGGTTTTGTATGTTTTTACAATGTACTAAAATGCCAGGATCAGATATGAAACAGTGCAACTATAGTAACAAGATTTATTTAGGTATCAAAGATCTCTAGTTTCTGTTCTGGTTTACTATTATTATAACTACTATTAGTATATTTAGTTATGCCCCCTCATTTGCGTGAAACGGGTCATATCAGAGGTCTCGCGAAAGGTCAAATTCGTAAACATGCGCAGGTCATTAATATGCATGCAGACCACGGCCATCACTCCACCCCCGCCAATCAGGAGCGCTGGGGAGCCTTTTTGACTCCTCCCCATAGGCTCTCGCAGCACAGGGGAGGAAAGGGAAGCGTTTCTGAGCCCTCTCTGCCTCGGGAGACTCCCCCAAGAATCCCTGGACTCCTCTTCCACCACACTGCTGCTTCTGCATCTGCAGCCGGGGCTGGGCTGCTGAGACCGCGTGTGCCCGCACAGCCCCGCCAGCAGCGCAAACCTCCCACCACTCCTCTCCCACTCCCCATCCCCAGTGGCTGTCCCCACGTCGTCCCGACCCGCTGGGGCTGTCAGCATGGCGTGGCCGTGGGGTGGGCATATCCCGCCACTGCACCGTCCCAGCCACCACCTGGCTGCTGCCACCGTGTGTGCTCACACTGCCTTCGCGGCAGGGAAGGGGTGTCCCTGGGCTCTGGTCGGCATTCTTGCACTGGATCTCAGCGGCTGCCTGGGGCACACCGCAGCGTGACCCTTCCACTGTAGGCACGGAGACACCCAGGAGCAGGTCAGAGACAGGGGCACGGTGCTGCAGGGCTCTAAAAGCCACAGTGAGCCAGAGAAACCATGCGCTCTCCCCATGGCGCCGGGCCAGTCCCACCCCACAGGGAACACCAGCAGTGACCTTTGGCAAAGCAGAGACACTGTGCATGCATCATTCAGAGAACATCGCAAATCCCTGAAACCAAATTGCGAGAAATTTTCCTCACAAATCAGCAAGGTCATAATGGAGGGGTCGCAATGCAGTGAGGATATACTGTAGTAACCCTGTTCTGTGTGTATTAGATAAGCACACACATAAGCAGGTTTAGTATTTTTAACTATACATACAGTGATATTTTTAACTATACACACAGTACTCTGTTGTAGGGAAAGACCATGGCACTTTAAGAAAAAGCAACCTACTGTTCTGAGTATTTAATATTATTTGCTGTAGGAAATCAAGTAGAAATTTAACTTTAGAAAGTTAATGCTTTAATTGAAGTGCTTGGGTTTTTGTGGAGTGTTTTTTTGCTTGGTGCTGTTTGTTTAAAAGAAAAAAAAAGAATTAAAAAATGTACAGCAGCACACACACACAAAAAAATTTTTTCCTCTGGTTTATACTACAGAGTGCACCACTAACCAACTATGTTACGTAATGAAGCTGCTTTAGGGGAAGTTCTGATTGGGCATTAGTTAAAGTTTCTTCCCTGAGAGGGTGACCAGTCACTGGAACAGGCTACCCAGGGCAGTGGTCATAGCACAAAGGCTGTTAGAGTTCAAGGAGCATCCGGATGATGCCCTTAGACCTCTGTTTTAGTTTTAGAAAGTTCTGCAAGGGGCAGGAAGCTGGACTCAATGATCCTTATGCATCCCATCCAACTTGAAATATTCTAATATTCTAGGTATAATAAACCAGGATGTAACTGTAGGACATCAGCACAAAAGCTGTTTTTTCTATTACAGCTGGAGTTTCCTAAAGAGAAAAAAAAAGGTCCTTCAATTAATTTTACCCATTAAATAACAAACTGTCTAGAGGTGCTGTTCATATATTTTACTTACTAAATGAGCACTACTTTATTTTGCAGTGTGCTAACTCCTGGCACCTGTAACAACAGACAAAAACCCTAAGACTTCAACCAACAGCTCAAAGGGAAAAAGCAAGTAATAATTAAAAAAAGGTGGATTGTGTCGATTATACATGCTGAAAAAAAAAGATGTAGTTGAAATACGTAGTAACACAGGTGGACTTTGAAAGAAATGAGAGAAGTACTTTGACAGACAATTCAGGAGTAAGAACTTCCTTATGGAACATAAGCTGATCAATCAAGGTGGGACTCGAGGTCAACTTAATCAGCATCATTATGTTAATGGGGGAGGGAGGAGATAAAGTAACAGAGGATCAGTCTCAGTAACACTTTCACACAGCCAAACATCAGCCACTAAAGTATAGGATATAGGTTCTGCAGGGCAACACTCAGACTGTTTCCAAAGTCAGGAACCTTGTAAGCACCTCTGACTTCTTCAAAGGATTTTACACTCATGAAGATTCTGGAAATCCTTCCATCAGAAGATATTCTACCTTTCTTAATCAGAAGCAAGTATGTATGTTATAGAAACCAAGTTCAGTAATACCTATACCATATTCATACCTATTGATTCGCATCTTCACAGATTTGCAAAATATTTCTCAATTAATAATAACTGGCTATTTATGAAGCACGCCCCTGTGAGGCGGGGGGGCAATGCCTCTCGCTCGCTGGGCACAGCCACAGTTCGCTCCCTTATGAGTGTTGCGGAGGTTATGTGGCAGGGAAGGTTTATAACACGAGGTGTATATTCCTGTGGTGCCACCCGTGACAGGAGCGGGGTGTCCTGCCGCTTCTCCCCCCGGGTGTCCTGGCATGTGGTCCTCTCAAGTGTCTGTCTCCACAAGCACCTTCCTGGGGAGTACCTGTGGACTGTGAGCAGGGACTGCCAAGTCCCTGCCTGGCTGCGGTCCCGGGGCGAGCTTCTGCACCGCAGCAGCAATGCAATCATGCGCAGTGGCAGCAGCCTGGCAGCAGCAGCAAAAAGAACATGGCTGAAGGGAAGCCCAGGGATTCTCCGATGTCTCCCCAGCTGGAGAGGGCTCAGAAACGCTTCCCTTTGCTCCCCTGTGCTGTGAAAGGCCATGGGGAGGTGCCGAAAACCCAGCACTCTGGGGTGGTGGGGCATGGGGAGATGAGCTTGCCCTATGTGCAAGACCCATAACCTGTGAATGCAGAGGCAAGACTGTACTACATTACATGAATTCAATGCTCAATTTTTTTTCATCATTTATAGATCAATTTATATTTGTTCTATATAAATCAACAAGGTTTAGAGAGAAACTTCCAAAATAGTCATGTACATTTTTAGACACTATTTTGGCTTTTTTATTGTAAAACCTGAAGTATCAGATTGCAAAAAACGCAACCAACTATGGAGGTACTTCAAAAAGTATGGTTTTAAATATTCAATACGAAAATTTTTATTTCTGCTCTTTGAAAGCAAGTAATTTTGGGCATATTTCTATAACTTCTCAAAGTATCTTTGTTATTCATTTGTTATCTTTAATGAACACTATGTGACACATTAAAAATTTCATAAGAAAATTAAAGGGATTCTTATTTCTCATGTAGATTTACATCGATATAACCACTGCCTCATTCAGAAAACTTATAGTAGACAGGGTGGGCAGAAAGCATGTAACTTGTGCGCCCCTGATTTCATTCCTTCCCCTAAATTATTCCAAATTTCTTGAAAAATTTAGGAATCTTGGGAAAGTGCAGCCTCAGGACTGCCTTTTTGTATCCTAAGGATCACAGTTCATCATAATCACAGAACTAACAAGGTTGGAAAAGACCACAGAGAATGAGTCCAACCTATTACCTAAACAGGTAACAAACAGGAAATAAACAGGTTCACCAAAAAACATGTTACAGTTGTGACAAAAGTCAGAGTATGTACAGGCTGAAACATACTGCAAGTCCTCTGAAGTAAAGCGTACATTATGCAAATCATCAAGGTTGTGTCCCTGTACTGGAAGACATTTAAAGATTATTTTCAGTTTAATTCATTGCAGCTGAAAGATTTCTGAAATACTTATGTCCAGGGTTTTTTTAACAGAAGAAATCACATCCACATAGTATAACAGTAACTAGGGGAAGGGAAACACAACATAACAAATATTTATCAGTGCGAAGGTTGCCTCATATCTAGGGATAAAAAAAAATTTATACCAACATCCATAAACTCTTCATGTAAGTATATTTTATACATAAGCACAAAAAATGTCATAATTTAGGTCTGTTATTTTATTGGAATCTAGAGAGTCACAAAGTATCTGGACCTGTTCTTTAAAATATATAAATTTACTAAGAGCAAGGAATAGGTTTATACCTTGAGCGTCTCAATTTTGGCAAAGTTTTAGGTCCAAAAAATATAGATGTTTTATAATTACTTTCCCAGTATGAGGCACAGTTCATAATCAATAGTATTTTTAATGCTTCTTCACTGTATGAACCCCAAGAGTACAGAAATTTAAAAATTGCTCAGAACCTCTATTTGCATTGGTGTTGCCTGTTTGGAATGTTTATATTATAATGTTTATATATTTAGAAAAGCAATTTCTAAATATAAACAGCATCTAAGAAAAATGCCTTTTATTGCTACAATATTGTCCTATGCTAAAGCATTTAACTTGGAAAACATTTGTGCATGATAAATTCACTTGGCAGCATTCAAGGCCAAGTTGGATATGCTTGAGCAACCTGATCTAGTGGGAGGTGTCCGTTAGGACGAGATGATTTTTAAGGTCCATTCTAACCCCTTAACATTCTATGATGCTATAAAATTGATACAGAAATCTTACATATCTACATCACAGAATCACAGAATCAGTAAGGTTGGAAAAGACCATAGAGATCATCAAGTCCAACCTATCACCTATTACCTAATCTAATCTAGTCAAACCTATTACCTAACCTGACCTGTTGCCATCCTGCTACCAACACATCATCCTACCTATAACACACTNGCCTCATGTTAAGTTTTCTATCCACCAGCACTCCCAGGTCCCTTTCCACCTGATCCTCCTGCAGCCACTCCAACCCCAGCCTATAGTTCTGCATGGGGTCATTGTAACTGAAGTGCAGGACCCGACACTTAGACTGGTTAAACCCCATGCCACTGGATTCAGCCCATCTATCCAGTCTGTCAAGGTCTCTCTGCAAAGCCCTCCTACCTTCCTCCAGATCTACACCTATCCCCAGCTTGGTGTCATCCGCAAACTTGCTAATAATAGACTCCATCCCTTCGTCCAGATCATCAATAAAGATATTGAACAGGACAGGTCCCAACACTGAACCTTGAGGCACCCCACTAGTGACCGGCCTCCAACCGGACACAAAAAAAAATTTTCTGCAGGAGAAAAAGGGAGCTTTGGGTGACTAAACAGGCAGATAGCTTATCAATACCATCCTGTTCAGGTGAGTCCTCTCTGTGTGAACCAGATTTTCAATTTGTAAGAAAAAGTCTTCATGGAACTTCTTAATAATAATTCCATTAAAATAACTAGTTCTGGATTACATGATTACATAAATCTACATTACACATCTTTATATACACATATATGCACATATATATGTAGCATGTATACATATATATATCCCTAGGCTATTTGAGACTCCAGTGATGAAATTGAAAATGGAACTACAAATAACTCAATCACTCTTTTGCATAGCATATTAAGCGTGAAGATGAAACAAACAGAACCCAGTGGCTCCAT
Source organism: Pitta sordida (assembly GCA_013390025.1). Lineage (NCBI taxonomy): Eukaryota > Metazoa > Chordata > Aves > Passeriformes > Pittidae > Pitta > Pitta sordida. Next base: position 73,288 of record WEKX01000719.1, read on the forward strand.
AAACTTAAAACTGTTTACGCCACCATGAGAAGTCATTTTTGTTTTAAAAGTAGTCAAGTGTATCATCGTCACCTGAAGAAGAAAATGCACATTTCATGGAAACATACAGTAATTCATAGCAGTCTTCCCAGACCCTGCAACAATCTGGGTTTTGCAGAAGGAAGGTGCATATCTCAAGCTCACAATTTTTAAAAATTCACCCACATCTAAAGCTGCTTCCTGTGCAATAACCCACTTGGAACATTTCAAAAACCAAGTCACTTACAAAAATACCGCAATATTCTACAGGAGACACTCTGTAGAGGGTCCTGATTCAGAAAACAGTTAAGAGAAGCCTTAAATACTGTTCTAGTCATAGTGACCATTCAAACACCAAGATCCAGAGTAGCTGTAGCGCGGGAGGAGACCGGTTACAGAACAAGCCTGCAAAGCAGGAACTCTACTAATACAAAAACGGGGACAAGAATATCACGGAGATTCTGTGATTCTGTGATTTCCAGACTTTTCAGATAGAGGGGTAACTCCAAATGCTGCCGAGCGCAGTCCTGGCCCCGGCACCAGCGGCCCAGGGTCAGGGTCTCGCTGCTCCGGGCCAGCTCCACACTCTGGATGCCCGTTCTCCTCCATCCTCGCTTTCCCAAGCTTTCAACGCCAACCGGACCCTCCCGGCTCTCCCCACAACCTCGCCCAGCCCTCCGCTATCCGGAGCAAGCGTTCACGTTCAGCCCCGGATCTTTTAACTCAAGGCGAAATTTGTCCCCGAAAGGCAGAGGCAGGCGGAAGCAGAAGGAATTAAATAGCTTCCTGTTGCTTTAATCGGGTTTTAGCAACGCCGCCCGCGGCGCTCTGGCTGCTCGCCCGGAGCGAGGAGGCCGCGAATGAACGGCCACATCTCGGCCCACTCAGACCCCGGGGAGGCGGGGAGGGAAGGGGAGGGAAGAAAAGAGAAGGGAAGGAAAGGAAAGGGAATTGCCCGCCGCCAGCTACGGCCCCTTGGTGCCCGCACGACCGGGCCAGGACGAGTCCCACGGCGCGGTGGGCCCGGCGGCAGAGGGGAGAGGGGCTTAGGCTACACACCCAGCAGCAGCCCGTCCATGTCAAAGATCAGGTGAGTGACCGGGTGTACCGCGGCCGCCGAGGAAACGGAAGCGGCCATGGCGGAGCTGGAGCGCGGCAGGAGCCGAGGGGGGTGGAACCGCCGCAGGGCGAGGCCGGGCCGGGCGGGGCGCGGGGGGGTCGGGGCAAGCGCCGTGGGCCGGGCGAGCCGGAGCTTTCTGTTTGCCTAGTTGTTCTGTTCGTAATGGAACGTGCATTTTTCTTCCTGGGGCCGCTTCCGTTGAAGGACAGCGTTTGTTGCCCAGGGGGGTTGTGGAGTCTCCCTCGCTGGGGATGTTCAAGAACAGGATGCAATCCTGTGCCTTGTGCTCTGGGGTGACCCTACCTGAGCTGGGAGGTTGGACCAGATGAGCCGCTGTGGTCCCTTCCAAAGTCACCCGTTCTGTGGTTCTTAAATCACATTTAGTGCATCTGTCGGGAGAGACCGGGGAGTTGCTCCAAAATTGACACTTGAGACAGTGTTGCCTCGAACTTTTGTGTGCCTGTGTAGAGATTTACATTACCACCGGGTCATAATTGGAGCTGTGAACACAAAAACACAGATCTATGTAAATCTGTGAGGGAAGAGTAAAATAATGGGGGAAAAAAACAAACTTGGAGGACAGAGTAAACGCATCTCCTTATGGGTTGTTGACTGTGAGAATAGTTAATTGAAGGTTGAGATGAAGCAAAATCTCCCTGCGTGGACACATTCGATTTTGACTGGACAGTTGTGAGGAAAGGAAGGGACTTAACTCATCAGTCTTCCTTTTTATATCTTTTCATGCAGGTAACTCTCCCCTGGGCATCAAGATTGTTGAAATAGCAATTCCAGAAGCAGACATGAAAAGAGCTGTATCAGGCTCCCAAGGTGACATACTGGCTTGAAGATTTGTACAGCTTTGCCATTCTGTGTGAAGGCAGTGGTTAGTTCCACCTTCTCATAGGGGAAGTTCTGTCTCATTTGTAGGTAGGCCTTGCAGTGATTAATTTTTTCTAACAGTGCGTTTATTCGAATTAGCAATGCATCACTATTTCAGCAAGTTCATTTTTAAAGCCCTCACTGTAGGTGTCACACAGCTATATTTGAATTTTAGTTTAGCCTCTTTCAGCATCTCACCTACCTCCAAAATCTGTCCCTTGAAAGTATACTCACTTTACATTTGTGGGAAATAGAGACACATAATCCTCCTCAAACCTTCTCCTGTCTTGGAAAGAAGACAAATAAAATATCCTTGGCCATTACCTGTATCATTTTAATAATAAAAGTTGACTTTCAAACAAAGTTTTTTGAGTTTTTGATTGGTTTTCTCCTTTTTTCATTATGTCTCTTTCTGTAATGATAATGCTACTTAGGCCCTGCCAATATAGGCTAGGAAGAGGACTGTGCACAGTACCTTAAATGTCTTTTAAAAATTCCATGCATAGTCATGACACAGAATCACAGAATCACAGAATCACAGAATCAGTAAGGTTGGAAAAGACCATAGAGATCATCAAGTCCAACCTATCACCCGTTACCTAATCTAATCTAACCTGTTACCTAACCTGACCTGTTGCCATCCTACTACCAACACCTCATCCTACCCTAATATCTAGGTCATGTCACCAAGAACTTCATCCAACCTTTTCTTAAAAACCTCCAGGGACGGCGACTCCACCACCTCCCTGGGCAGCCCATTCCACTGAGAGATCACCCTCTCTGTGAAAAAGTTCCGCCTAATGTCAAGTCTAAATCTTCCCTGACGCAGTTTAAGACTGTGTCCTCTTGTTCTATCACTGGTAGCCAGAGAGAAGAGACTGACACCCAGCTGACTACAACTTCCCTTCATGTAGTTGTAGAGAGCGATAAGGTCTCCCCTCAGCCTCCTCTTCTCCAGACTGAACAATCCCAGCTCTCTCAATCGCTCCTCATAGGGCTTGTGTTCCAGCCCCTTCACCATCTTTGTCGCCCTTCTCTGGACACGCTCAAGGATCTCAACATCCCTCTTAAACTGAGGAGCCCAGAACTGAACACAGTACTCAAGATGAGGTCTAACCAGTGTTGAGTACAGGGGGAGAATAACTTCCCTAGTCCTACTGACAACACTATTCCTGATGCAGGCCAGGATGCCATTAGCTTTTCTGGCCACCTGGGCACACTGCTGCCTCATGTTAAGTTTTCTATCCACCAGCACTCCCAGGTCTCTTTCCACCTGATCATCCTGCAGCCACTCCAATCCCAGCCTATAGTTCTGCATGGGGTTATTGTAACCAAAGTGTAGCACCCGACACTTAGACTGGTTGAACCCCATGCCATTGGATTCAGCCCATCTGTCCAGCCTGTCAAGGTCTCTCTGCAAAGCCCTCCTACCTTCCTCCAGATCTACATTTACCCCCAGCTTGGTGTCATCCGCAAACTTGCTAATAATAGTCTCCATCCCTTCGTCCAGATCATCAATAAAGATATTGAACAGGACAGGTCCCAACACTGAACCTTGAGGCACCCCAACTATCAGACACACAGCTGATAGTTCTTGTGTAGATGTAAGAAAATGGGTCTTGTGATTCCAGATAATTTTTCAATTTGCAACCTTAAAGTATGTGTTAAGAATGCCTGCAGCTGTTTCATTTCTGCAATAAACACCGTGCAACAAGTCAATATTCCAGCTTTGTTTCAGGCAGCAAATATGTTAGTTTCCTTTGTATTTCTCTTAGGTGACAGCACAGCTAGAATCAGTAGAAAGGTCAAATCCTAAATACAGTATGTCAAATAAAAGGGAAATGAAGGAATCATTATAGTAATTCCAGTACTTTTGATTGTGTTGTGTTGTCCTAATAAAGAATGGTCAGAGTGTATGCTGTTGTGACTCAAGATTCAAGAGGATGAGTAATGAGGTTGTGTGACAATTGTACCTGAGGTCGATTCATCCACTTTCTTATTAACAATTCTAATTTCTAATTAACAAATATTCAAAAAGCTGGTCTTAAATTGTATTTGCTGACATAGTAAAACTTGTGCTTGCTGACAAGAAAAAGCCACATCAGTTGGGTGTCTTGAGTCATTGTTCTAATTAGAGAAAAGTGTAAGTATTTGATCACAACTCCATCTGCCACACCCTCCTCAAAAGGGGACATAATTCTTTTGTGGTGTAAATCACTAGTTCATCTGAGAAAACAAAAGGCTTTTGCAAAACTTTTGAGTATTTAGAGTGGAAAAAATCATAAAGATTTTATTTCATAAATCTGTGTGAAAGAAACCCACAAAATTAAAATGTAATACATAAGCCAAACACTTTTGGTGGTCTGTATTACTAATCTTATGATTCACATTTCAAGTCTGTCACATTACCAGACAGACTGATGACCTCAGTTTGTTTTGCGTTTTTGTGGCTGATCAGTGATAATTGGTGTAGTGCTAGCTTACTTGATTCCTTAAAGCTGCATTCAAACACAGGAATATCTTCCCAGTATAGACAAATGTTGATTCAGTGTGACTAAGTCTTAATAACAGAATGAAATTGAGTAAAAGTCCAAGCAACTTTTAATTCATGGTGGGGCGTAGTTTTCTAGATGCGCAAGTAAGACAACTTGCTTGTCTGAGTTTTATTTGAGCTGTCTTAATATTTGTCTCAAATAGTTCAGCAATAGTATTTGGACTTGGTTGGGTTGTTTTAAAGGGGAAGTGAAAAAAAATTGAGATTCAGAATTGTACAGTTTATTTTTTGTTTGTTACTATTTTTATTACTTATTTTAAACTGGTTTTGAGTTATGGGAAGTAAACTGTAGTGGAGGTGCAGTAACTCTAAATTGATAATTAGTTACATGCCTACCAACCTGATTTATGCTTTTTGAGAAGGATGAACATGAGTAACTGAGATCTAGTTGTGCAAGTAGACTTGAATCCTGCAAAGTCTGAAGAACACAGTTAACCTCATGTACATTTTAAAAATTAATTACAGCTACTATCTGGGTATGCACCAAAACAGAATAATAGATTACGTCTGAGTTTTAAATTCAATGGTAATACATGGTACCTGTACATCTGGATGTCTGGGTTTTTAAACTGTAAATTAGCTGCCTGTAAGTAGCCCTTCTTACCCCAAACAAGTCTGATTTCTCTGACTTTTTAATAATATGTTAAAACCACTTTGGTTTTATTGTTCTTGCATGTGAGATAAAGTGAAATTGCTCAGGTGCATATCCATGTGGTTATTAAGTGTGCAACACAATGTTTTAGGTACACAGTCCTCATAACCCTTTTTTAACCTCTCTGTGTTTGTTTGTGTTTTCTTTACTTTGAAGCTAAAACATTTTTCTCATCAGTGAAATTTGTGTGATTAAGTTGTTTTCCTGGAGAGTAAAAGCTTCAGCATATGTTTAAGTGTTTTCTTAGATAATACGCTCAATAATTGCAGTTTCCTATTTCACTATTTCATATTGCGCTCGAAGCATAGATACATCTAACTATTTTTTTGTGTCACTGATAGGAGCATCATGCATTATGTGTTTCACACAGAAATGACTGACTGTATTTTTCTTGTTCTGCAGGCGCCTTGGCAAAGCGGATAAACAGATTATAATCCATTTTGGTTTGAATATTAAAAAATAATCTAAAGGCTTGAATAAATCCAGTAATTTAAAAACTTCCATAATGATTTACATGAGCTGCTGTTAAACCCACTATTAGTATCAAATTACTTGGAGTGACTTAGTGTTAAACATAAATTAATTCAGGTGTTAGCTGAGATTCAGAACAGTTGCTGTATTTGAGCCTATAAGCCCTCAGAAAATGAAGTCCCTCTCAGTATTGGATGTCACCAAACAAGAGCTTTTCACCCTTAGATTATGAATAGGTGAATTGTATTGTTTCAGTTCATGTTTTTATAGCTGCAAAAGGGAAGATGAGTGTATGTCTTAAGGCTATTAAATACTATTATACACCTGCTGAGCTAAGTCATGTTTTATTGATCACAAGTCAAAAGTGGGTATATCCTCTTTTAATCAATCATATGTGTATTCTTTTAGCCAAGGAAGCAAGGGGAGAGCTATCTGTTTTCTAGATTTTGGTATTGACCACCAATTACAAGTGTGTTATTTACAAAGGCAAGAAAGATGATGTGTTATGCTTCAGGAGAATGAAGTGAAGAAGATATATGTTCATCATCTCTAAATTTAGATGAGGCACTATAAAAAGATTCTTAAGCGGCAATGAGGGCTGAAATCCTAGAAAAGCTAGCCAAGCACGCAACAGGGCACAAGAGAACTATGCTATGATATTTTTAGGTGTCAATTACTGTATTTATTGATGAGAATGTACAACAGAATGAACAGTTTCTGAAGCTGGGAAATGAAGCTTTAATACCATGCTTGAGGGCCTTTTTTTTTTCTTATTAAAGTCACTGAGAACCGCTTTCTCTCTTTAGTGGCTGTGATTTAGCTTTTGGACATACATTTTGGTCTTCCAGTAAAATACTGGCTGTTCACAGGCAAATGGTTCAGGTTATTAGCAGTGTTACTCTAATGGAAATCCTGAAGTGCTTAATGAGACGGTCCTGCTTAGCCTTCAACTATCAGAAAGATTAAGTCAGGAGAGATTGCATCCCCAGATAAGATACAAAGTGTTGTATCCTGCTTTGCTTTTCCTGTTAATATGGGCTTCCTGTGTGGGATCATTTGCTACTCTCATTTGTTTTTCCAATTTCCCATTGTTGCAGGAGCCTAAAATATTTGTTGTGCTCTTGGGTTTCTGTCTTGTCTGCATGTGAATTTATTGGCTGTGTTGTTCTTTTTTTTTTTTTTTTTTTCATTTTACTGCAGTTTGATTGTTAAGGATTATAGGAAAAAAATTGTATTTATTGTGTCATGTGGAATAAACATTCTGTGAATGGTTTTGAACCATGTCATCTATCACCTGGTTGCCATCAGTCAAGGTGAAACTGAAGGCAGTCACCCTTCCAGTGGTCCCTTTCAATCTTGTGTTCCCTAAATTCAAACTCTTCAAAGGCTGCAGTAATTAGATCTTCAGATGGGAAAGAGAGAGAAGGAACTCAGGGTCAGAAGGTATCTAAGCCATTAATGCCACTAGTGCTGCTGCAGATCAGGTTTTATATGCGTATTCCCTGCTCAGCATGCAACAAGCTGTAGAGTTAAATCTTCAGAGCAGACATTGAGAGATTGACTCTCTGGCTGCGTGCCCTTTAAAGTTTGTATCTACTCAGGAGAGTTGAGTAGAAATAAGTGAACACAGCATAGAATGTCTGTCTACATGATCAGGGAGAACATGCCAAGAGCCTGGGTACTCCCGGGAGGCCAGTGAAGGTCAGCTATCGTACAGTGCCACTAGCTTTTTGTTGCAGTGATTCTAGTGGTCTGAGTTTCTAGATCTATCTAGCTAGAGAAATCAAAACACCATGCTGGTACATATGAAGTAGGAACTCCGATGAGGAAATAGAAATGGTGGAGAAATTAGAGGGGGCAGTGCCATGCAGAGTTAGCCAGAGGCTCCTTGACTCCCTGTTGCAGCTGAATTGTATTAGATATATAGGCAGTGTCTGACTAGGGGAGCTGGGACTTTTCCTGGGCTGCAGAAGTTAGTGTACCTCCTAACCGAGTCGTAAATCCATTTTTGTTCTCTTCCCAAAGCTACTGCCCTGTCCTTCTTATGTGGGCAGACAGGCAAACCTGTGCAAACTCCAGCACATGCAGTTGTGGACAGCCAGTGGCAAACAGACTTTTGTGACCACTGGCATGTAGGGCACTGACTGCTTTTTGGATGAAGATGTAGTCCTTTCAGTAGATTTTTCCACTTACTTTAACTTAAGCTTATGTTCACCTACCTTGAGGAATTAGATTCAGTGTATTGTACCAAAATAGATGAGGAGCTTATGTAGCTTTGTTTCTTATTTTATACTCTCTACTGAAATGTTCTTAGCAGAAGATCAGTCGCAGATACTTGTTTCCATAAAACATTTGTGAAACAATAAACACTACTTGTAAATACTGATAAGGTTAGATATTCGGGATACGTAGAAGGAAGCAATGAAGTCCCAGTGCTTTTAAGCCCATGAGACCCTGGCTTTTTTCCCTAAGACAGCTAACTCCACTTAATAAGTGCATCACAAACATTTCATCTTGAGTCCTGTAAGGTGAATGGTTGCTTACAGTGACACTGCAATGTAAGTGTAGAATAATATTTCGAAAGATTTATTTTGAGGAGATGAGGGTTTAGGTCACTCAGGAGAGTTTTCCCACATGAGAGGGAGGCATCTTTCCCATCAATGTGTTTGTGTGTTGTCCTGCATTCCAGAAGTCTGGCTCCCTGCTGTGGAATGAGTCCTTGCAGACATTTCAGAAACCCCCCACAGCACAGGAGGCAGGAGAAATGATAAAAAGTCCCAAGAAAAACAGGAATATGTCTTTTTCCTGGGCCTGATGCTAGGCGCTGTTGAGTATGGTGTTCCTTTGGGTTTAGTGTTCTCAGCTTTGGAAATAGGTTTTACTGGAATTCTTTCATTGCCTGGTGTTTTGAGATACCTGGCATAATCTTTCTTCACATGCAGGTTTGAAAGATTCTTGGATTGCTGTTGCATGTGCTTGCATATATATAAAACCATAAGAGACTTTATAGATCTAGATTAATTCTTTCAGGTAGAATTGTATATGCTTAAGACATCTGTCCAGACATTATACCTAAAATTTTGTAAGTCATTCATTGAAATTTTTGCTCTGCCAGGATATGTGTGTTCTTCCTGTACTCTTTCTATTTTACAAATTTCATTCCTTTAACCTTTTGTCATCAGTTATGTTTTCTTAAACTTTTAGAATTTTGATTGCTCTTCAGCATTTTTGGTTTTCTATATCCTTAGAGAAGTCCAGCACTTGGGTACATATTTTACTGTTAGACTGCCTTCTTAGTCCCAGATACAGCAATACCTTTGAATTAATGTAAGAACTGCGTTATCATATTTGAAATAGTATTTTAATTTTTACTGCTGACTACTCAGGTTGTTCCCTGTATTGTGCTAAGCCAAAACCTCAAAACTTTTGTTGCCATTTCTCCAATTTAAAATTTTCTTTATGGGAACACTCCTGTAGGTATCCTCACTAATTAGAGAAGACAGTATTATACTTCACTGAAAGGGATGAGCGACAACATCTCTAGCCCTAAAGAGCATCTTATCTCTTCATTTAGTTTGAAATATTTTTCTGCATTTTTAAGTATGAAAAACTACTGTCTTGCAAGCCTAATGAGGTAGCTATCTGCAAGAAGCTGTGATACAAAATGAATTGTCCTATCACTGTTCCTTAAATGTTGTATGTGTCACTTAGACCAGTGGCTGCTACAAGCAATAGGGAGTGAGTATTGTATTAATGACCATGTTTGACAGCCTGGCTCCATAATGTATTTTTCACTGACTTTTCCTCTTTGTGCCAACAATTATGCTCTCATCTGGAAAAATCAGACTAATGCAGTTTTATAAAAGCTATTAACAAAACTTTGAATATTAAGATAGCTATATATTCAAATGTGCCATCCTGAAATGAACCTTTTTCTTGTGGTCATGAAATGAGGTATGGTTAGTGTGTATTCTGGAGTTGCAGAGTGTGGAGGAAGCATAGAGGTTCACTCAGTATGTGGCACTCTTGTCACTGAATTTCTACTAGCGTCTTCTGGGGTGATGTTTGCACTGAAGCTTTTTAAAGTCGTTGAGAATATAGTAAACCCTTACCCAATTGCAATTTTTTAGTATTTGGGTGACTGCTGCTTCTTGAAGGACCTGACAAAGTGTGGGAACCTGCATATTCATCTGCTTTTTCTGACTTCTTCACATCCAAGAAATAAAATAAATTATCTAGTAAATCCAATGAAATGTATTTTTCCTGTCTGTTCAAGTCTGTCTTTCTTTAAAAATTCTGTTCTGTTTGTGCCTTGAGGTAGCTTAGGCCAGTATTATTTGGTAGTTAAATACTATGGCTATAGTGACTACAAAACATGGATCTTTATTCTTACATGGCATAGCCAGCATGTTCTTCCAGTTGAAATCCCATATGTAACTCAACCAAAGTTGTTCATAACTGTGATTAACAAAACCTCACCAAAACCATTAGAATGTGTCATAGAGTTTCATATATGAAAGCCCTTGGGACTTCCTCAGAACTGTATAGATTTCACAGGTTCATACAATGATTACCCTACATCCTTCAAGATAACTACATGGCTGCAGAATTTTCAGAGGGAAACTTACCGCTGGTTTCTTGGACTAAGCTGAAGAATGAAGTTTAAACATCTTTTTTCACTCAAAATCTGTTGCAGAATAAATGTCCTCTAGAATCCAATAATCCAATTTTTACAAAGTCTCTAGAACAGCAGTATTGTTACCTGCTGATTCTTGATATGTGTGTCTTCCAAAAGTATTTTCTGAAATGAGCTATACTCCTTTGGCTGTACTATGATAAAAGAAGTTAACAAATACCCTTTGTTTCATTTTAACTCTGTTACTGGTGTATTTCATTTTAATCCAAGTTAAAACCAAGTTTATATTAGCAGATTTATGTGAAAGCATTTATGCGTGCACCAACATTCAGGCAGTCTAAGGCAGCAGTGTATCATGGTTTTTTTTTAAAAGACACTACCATACCTGTTAGATGAACATATAGTGATGTGATTGAGTTGAATCCTAAACTTCTAAAGCTTGTGCAGAGATATTTTGATGAACTGAACCAAATGGTCTGCCTTACTGCAGCTCTACCTTTCCACTGGATTCCAATAATGCATCCTTCTACCTCCTTTTCATCCCAAACACTATTTAAAAAGATGATTTCCTTTACTAAGTCAATTAGTTGAACTTTGTTACAGATATGAACATTCATATATAAATAGATAGATAATGTCTCCCACTTGGTGACCAGAAGTCCAAAGTATGTTAAAAAACTTTTCTAACAGATTCTGAAAGAAAAAACTCAAACAACAATGTGTTCATATGCTTGTGGAAAAAAGAAACCAAAGCCACAAACCTGCCTATTGTTCAAAATGGATAATATTATCGTTTAAGTAAAATATGTAGATCATTTGAAAATACATTACTGAGTAATGTAGTACCTTATATTAGCTAAATGCAGCCTCCCTGCTAGCATTTCATTTTTCAGTTCTACTTAAACCTTGAAGTTATCAAGTAATTGTCGCTTTAGCACCCTTCAGTGATTTCTAATCAAACATGGAAAAGAAACCTAAACAAAGAAATGCCCTCTTCAGTCTTTATTCAGTGCTCAGATTTGGATAGCAGAGGAGGAGGATGTTTATTTTTTCACTCATTGTAATTTTTTTGCTTAGTTTTAGTTAGAATGAATAGATCTTTTTATGCTGCATTTTGGTTCTCCATATCAAATGGCTTGAATTGTGATGTTAATTAGCAAAGTCAAGTCTGCTTTTTGTTCAATCCATTTATATTTTGTCATACATATTCTTGTTTCATCATTACACTCTTCTAATTTAAATAATCACAAGGTTTTGAATTAATGCTGCTTAATATTAATTTGTTTTAATAAAATTGCTAGCAAATAGTTATTATAACATTTAAGAGTTGGAATGTATGTACACAAGAAATGGTGCTTTGCCAGTGGGTGTTGTTTCACATCTGTTATATCTTTAATACTGCTTTATATATCCATGTAAAGGGTTTTTTTCTTAGTACCTTCTAAAATACAATTAATATAAAAATTTCACTAATCGAAGGGGTTAAACATTAGTTGGTTATTTTAGGGAGATTGACAAGGGTTTTTTTTAAATTGTGTTTCTATTCACTTGTTAATTTTTTCAATAAATGCAAGATAACAGTGCAAGTTTTCAAAGGCTTGAGTTAGGGCTAGCATTTCCTATCTGTATTTGAGACAGAGAACAACTTGGCAATTTCAAATTCTGTCAAAGTTTTTACAGTTCAATGTTATTTTTAAATAGAGGAAAACTGGAGGAGAAAGCTCAGGATAAGCTGTGCTAATTTCCTGAACCACAGAAAAATGTAATTTAAACTTTACGTTTAAACAGGTGTTCAAAATCCTGGTTCAATTTGATTTTTCCCAGTCATTGTGAGCTTCCATGTTTTGCCCGGAAGAAAAGTAGAATCTCAAATTTAGAATATAAGACTTGGATTCTGTTAAGTTTCATCTGCATTGATTGTCGCATATCTTTGGACATCCATCTTTCTCTTCCTGATCAAATTTCCGTGTGAAAAATACATAAATTGATGTGGAGGAGGACAGTAGCTAGGGATGAGGATAGTATGCAAACTAGCTAGCACTTTCTGAAGTTTAATGAATGATTTTTCCTGTGAGGGTCCTTGGACTTCCTGGGAGCAGTCACTTTCTGGCAGCGCATATATTTTCTAATACAATGCATAGTGAACAAGCCAGGACAGTCCACAGTTTATAGTATTTATTTAAAAAGAGAATCTTTAAATATTTCCGTGCCTCTGATGGAAAATTTATAAAACTGGCGATCTGAAGTCATGGTTTAAAAGGTATTTCAGTGCAATTTTTCCAAAGTTGCTATTCAGATACTCAGCAGGAGTGCTTTCCTTGTACAGAAGCCAGAATTGTACCTGAGATTCTAGCACTGCCCTTGTTTTCCAAAAATGTATCGTGCAAAGTCAGTAGCTTTGAAAAAGTCTAACAGGAGAATCAGTAACAAACTAAAACAAGCATCTTGCTTAGACGTGTATATAGGCATTATAAAAACATGTTGAGATTGTTTCCTACAAGTGAAGTTACGTCTTATCAAGAAATCATGTAGGTATTGTATAAGTTGCCTTTTTCAGTGTTGTCCTTCTTCCCCTTCACCCTTCTATTTCAGTTCACGTGATGGGACTTTGTACCCATTTACTGATAGTAGGTGCACAGCCATCTTGTTTGAAAAGTAGAATCAGAAACTGAAACAATTCCGTGGTACAAGGTAAAATGTCCCTTCTGCCTCAATGTCGGTCATTTATGTATAGTTTAATTGTAAACACTGAGGTAATGTATAGCTGGAGTTCATATTCTTTCACAGCTCAAATCAAAACCTTCGTGGCAGAAAATTAGTAATCATGAGAGATAATTCCTCATTAACTGAATGCAACTTATTTTTTATAAGAAAAAAATTGCTAATACCATCCATCTACTTTTGTCTATGAGATACTATCAACTACAGTGGCAAATTATTTTGTAACAAAATGCACGTTGTTAGTAGGTATTGCAGTAGAGTAGAACTTACCCTGCCTACAATAGGTTAAGAGCACAAGCATTACTTGAATTGTGAAAGCGTTTTGAACAAAATAGAAAGCAGGGTGTTTATGAACTAGAAGATTTTCCAGCTGTGCAGTGTTTTTTTCTTAGCACTTAAGATCTGGCTGTTTAAAAAGTAATGCTAAAAGTGTATGTAATTTTGATTATGGGTCTGTTTCAAGAATCAAATGGAAATGAATTGTTAAATAGATTTGGAGGGGGATGGGTTCTGCAGTAAGCTTGTAGGTTTGGAGTGGCTCTGGGTTTTGTGCAGTATATGTAATACATATAACAAAATCTGATTCAACAGTGGAAGGCTACAAGACTTTAATTGTAACTTTTAAAATGCTATTGAAGAAATCTAATATTTTCCTTTGTAACCTCTCCAACCTGCAAATTGGAGACAAACACAGCTGCTGAGGAGACAGTATCTATAAGAGGAATCACTGAGATAGGGGAGGATGGTAAGGAATAGTAGAGAAAGAGAAAAAGAAGGGGAAAAAATCATCACTTCTGGGTAGGCTGTATCTGCCAGGCTTAAATAGAAAAACTGCATTTGAGCAACCATGCTGAGACAAGAAGAAGGAAGATGAAAGAGGAGAGGCTGATTTAACCAAAACAAGTGTTTGTACAGAGTCTGATTACACATTGCTTCCTATGCAGTTTTGTAATGGTTTCTTAATAACACAGGTTCTATACATCCTGTTTTCTCACAAACGTATTTTCCTTCTGCCCCTAGGATGGTCTCCAGGTGGGTTTTGGTCAGTGCAGGCCAGCGTTAAAGCCCTTTCAAACCAGCAGCTGGAGCTGCTTTAACAAGGGGATGGCCACAGTCGCCAGTAGGGAGCAGTGTGTACTGCTGGCTGGTGGAAGAGCCTGTGCTGTGGGGAGGGAAGTCATGGAGCAGACGAGCAGCCAGGCACCGCAGCCTCCAGAGTAGTGATTAATGGTGGATTGGCAGTGAGAATACCAGTACCTGGGCAAGCAGAATTTGAGGAGTCAAACCAAGAGGTATTCATCCTGAATTTAGAATGATGGCACATTAACATGAATTCTTGAGTAGGAAGGGATTTGTAATGCGGTGGGCCATGGTTTATAAAGATTAGAATTGAAGAAGGGTGTGTGCAATGGTTTATTGGTATTAGCAAAAGTTTGGGGATGAAATGAGTGAACGAAATAAAATTAGTTGTAGTGAGGAGTTTGGTTGAGAATGAGAGGAGGAAGACAGGACATTCGAGATGGCTTTTAAAAAAGTACCTAATAAGAATTGTGGCTATTGCACTCTGGACTGTGAGCACACAAATTTGAACTGTTTCAGATATGCAATGATACTCATTTTTTTTCTACCATTCTAAATAATCAGTTGACCAACCATACTAATAAGGAAATCTTAGGGTACAGAGCTCAGACAGATATGTTTTCCTCCGTATTATTAGCCAGAGTGATGTTCATGAGATGTTGTATGCAAACATGGTTTCTGCAGGAATCCCTAGTGCTACAAATTTTAATTAACACTCAAAGTCAGTAAGCTAGAAGGGTACTTTATCTTCTTTCTTTCCTTTTATTTGTTGTTTGTTTTTTATAATCTGATATACTGCTGACAAAACTGACAACTCTGATGAAGAAAATTAGATGGATTAATCATTTACAAAACTCATTCTTAGCATGACATCTCTACTTCATATATTATTCTAATAGACAACTGGGTATCTTGCCTAGTATAGCACTAATAGTGGCAGTATTAGTCCTCAAGAAATGCTTTTTTGACAGAGGAATTGATATGTTCTTTCTCACTGATGAAAAGAATTCATCCTTTAAAAACATAAGGTGATATTGTACCTAAAGGCACAAAGCAAAGGAAGATGTCCTTTCTTGAGAACTTATTTAGAAAACATTCTGATACATTTGAAAAAGCATGTTCTTTACTTCAGAAATACATGCAGTGTGCTCCAATCCAGGCCAAAAGATAATGAGACCCCTGGAGCTATTATTGAGAAACTTTTAAATGTTAAATAGAAGCTAATGCTGGTGTACCACAAGAAAAGGTGTGCCACAAGAAAATGGGAAAATGCCTTTTCTGAATACTGTTTATTTATGATCTTAAAGTGTCATAAAAATGAGGTGAAAATGAAGTGAATTGCTATAGTTTCGAGCTAATTATAATTTTTATTTTGTCGTGCTAGGATTTTTGCCTCAGTTTCTACGTGCAAAGAAATGGTTTTCTCTTTTAACGTTAAGAATTTACAAGTTTCATAGAGTTTCTATGAAAGCAAGGAAGAAAGAACTAGAGAAAGGATAGGGGAGGAAAGGAAGGACGGAGCAAGAGTTTTCTACTTACCCAGGACAGAAGGAACCTGGATACCTCTGGCTTAAGCTGCTGTTTTTCCTGTGTTGCTGTAATACAATACATGCATTTCTATCTTGTTTGTTCAAGGTATTTTTATTTTCTGTGAGACTCTATAAACACCCACTTATCCTCTTCTTGTACTGTAGGCAGATACTTTTAGTCTTAGAATTATTTGCTCTTTCAGATATCTTTTAAGACTTTCATTTTAGTTGTTGCCTAATTCTATGATGTTTAAATGCTCTGCCTAAATTCTATCTCTAATATAAAATTGGATAGTTTGTGGATTAGTCTTTTAACTATGTTAAAAATAATAAAGTAAAAATATTTGCCAGCCCAAAAGAAAAACAAAAATGGTTTGGTTTCACCTTACAAATGTTAAGCAGGCTACTTCTAAGGTGTAAAAGTAAAGGAGAAAAATTTAATTTTAAAATAACTACTTTTAGGAAAACATCTTTTATTTTGTTTAAAATTCTTTTTTTTTTTTTTTAATTTGGTAGAAAGATTTTTGTCAAAAAATTCCACATTATTTATTGTGAGACACATTCATGACTATTTGCAGAATGAGGACACACCATTCCCTGCATATTACTTGTAGTAACATAAACCAGATATACCGGTTTTAGAGAATGTACAGAAGGAGCCTGGTCTTCAATAAGCCACTATACTTGTTTATTTTTTATATCTCTTACCCATGCAAATTGAGAGGAAGGAGAAGCTGTTTATTTATGTCTTGTGAGCTTCCTGCTTAGGAGCAGCAACATCATAAGTCAGTTGGCCTCAAATTAAATTATTTTTCCACTATAAAAGCTTTGCCATTTCTCCCCCTGGTAAAAAGTTCACTTTTAGAACCTAGATGGATTGGATCACAGCAAAGAAACTTTTGGCTACTGGTAATCAATAAAAGTAATTTGCCATTGGTCCATTTATCTCATTTCATTTTAAATGTGGTGGGTTGGCTCTGGCTAGTAGCCAGGCAGTCACACAGCTGCTCACTCCCTTCCTTGCTTCCCCAGGGAGATGGGGAAGAAAATAGTAGCAACACAAGTGAGAAAACTCATGGGTTGAAATAAAGACAGGAAAATTAATGTCATGGGCAAAACCACTTGAGGAATTGGACTTAATTTATTGCTAGGTAGCATAAATATTTAATTGATTGGAGTATTGGGAAACAAGAAAAAAAAAGGACAAACATTTAATCTGGCAGGAAAAACACGTTTCCTCCCACTTTCCCAGGCTCAGCTTCAGACTCCTCTCTTTCACCTTCCTAGTCTCCACACCTTCATTGCAGACATCTCCTCCTTCAAGTTACACACAGTCCCTTCAGGGAGGCACTGAGTGCACATGGATGAAGTCAATGCTAACCCTTTTTGCTGTGTCATTACTTGTTGCTCCATGGGCCACAGTCCCTTTGAGCACATACCTGATCCAGTGTGGAACACTTTCCTAGTGCTCTGACTTTTTTCTCCTTCTTCCTCCTCTTTCTCTGCTCCCCACAGCCCTTCTCTCTGTGTTCTTTGCTCCTAGTATTTTTTGCCCTTTCTTATATGTTTCCTCAAGGTGCCACCAGCTTGGCTGATAGGCTCAGCTGTGCCCTGAGGTGAGTTCATTGCAGAGGTGGCTGGAACTGACTGTGCACAGAGCACCCCCTGCGCTCTTCTCACAGAAGTCTCCCCTGGAGTCCCACCCTTCCCACTGCTGCCAAAATGTTGACCTACCTGTTCTCCTACCTCCTATGTGACAGGACAGGTTAGGCATCAGAAGGAAGTTCTTGACAGAGAGCATGACTGGGCATTGGAATGGGCTGCCCAGGGAGGTGGTGGAGTCACCATTCCTGGAGGTATTTAAGAAGAGAATAAAAGGGGCACTGAGTGCTATGGTCTAGTTGACAGGGTGGTGTAGGGTCAAAGGTTGGACTTGATCATCTCGAGGGACTTTCCCAATCTAGTTGATTCTGTGATTCTGTGACAAGCATGTGTATCACTGTTCTGTGATAAGGAATGCATTTCCCGTGGTGCAATGGGTGTCAGGAAAACAGGTGTGATAATTTGTGCATCTGGGTAGTGACATGACCAAAATGTTCACTACCCATGTGCATTGCTGATCAGTACCCCTGTACGTTAACAGACTTTTGTGTCATGTGTCACAAACTGAAATGGTTTTAGTTCTGTGACAAAAAACTCATGAAAGAAAGTAAAAGGATCTAGCAATGACTGGCTAGTCACAGGCTGTTTTGGTTGCCTTGTGTGGGCAGCCTGTAGGCGAGACTAGGCAGGGAGTAGACTGTGAACCACAGTCAGGCTGAGCTAACAGTTGGTTGACTGATCGCCTCTGACAAGAGCTTTCTTGAAATATATTCTGACATGGGTAAAAGTAGGGGTTATCATTTCTAGTCTGTTATAACAATGTCAGATATAAAGTTTATTTCTCTGATCAGACTTGTGATTGTAACCTACAAATATGTTGGCTATAGTTGACTTCAATCAGAGAATTACCAATATTCCTATAAAACAATCCTTGCTGTTGAATGTAATTACTAATATCCGGGTTTTTTTTAGAGTAATGAAAGAATAAAATATGCAAGATGGAATAGTCAACATATTCTATATAATCTGGAAAGGAAAAATGCTTAATGCATCCCTTGGAGAAAACCTTTGCAATTAAAAATCATGAGGAATTGTCCCTAGTTCTATTTTCAGTGGAATTACAGAGTAAGAAACTGTTACACCAGTAAGGTTGATAGAGCATGCCCCACTAATTGAAAAATGCAACATTTGTTTATTACAAATTTTTTTTTTTCATATTTTGTGCTTAGCGCATGTAGTTAACCCACCATCAGTGAGGAATTTATTTCTTGTAACTTTATTCCTTTTGTATAGTCTAATCTAGGTGTTGAGGCTTTCTAGTATGTGGAAAAAGTCATGAGCATCACTTGAAACATTTCTTTATACCGATCTTACAAATAAATGTATCATCCTTGTACGATGCTTCTCTCTTCCTATTAATTAGAATAGAAGCCTAGATAATTAGCTCAAACTAAATGCCTAACTTAAAGATGAATAAATTCATGATGAATAAATTTAGTTTGCACCATGAGTGCCTGTTTGCTGTGGGCTATCTAGGCACTCAACTTCTACGTGAATGAAATCAGTATGGGCTGAATGTACCCTTTTCTTAATTTTTCTGTTTGGAGCAATCAGATGTATTGAGAGCCCTTAAGTGCTGTCATAATGCAAGTGTAAATAACAATAGAACTGGTATATAAATAATACTTAATCTGACACTTTGAGAACAAAGTAATTCAAATGTCTGGCCCTCTTCACGCGAGTCGTGGAATCCGCAGATAGTGAACCCACTACGTAGTCAAGTATGCCACACCCATAGCCATGCCTCCTCCCCTAATAAGGTCTGGAGTATGATCCTGAGAGCGAGGCTTGTGTCAGATGTCTGGCTGTGCTCTGCCGGAGTGGGGGCTGGTGCGGCGCATGAGTGGTGGGTGCCGGCGTGGTGCGCTGTGCGAGCCAGGAGTCCCAGCGACACGCACACGATGGGTGCTGGCACCGGGTGAGCTGGGGGTCCTGGCGCCGCATGAGCGGCGGGGCTGCAGGCCGAGCAGACTGGGGTCGCCGTAGGTTCTGCGCGCGTGCCAGGTCCCACAACTCGCTGGAAAATCAACAGCGAGTATGGGATCCCAGAAATGACGGATCGCGACGATGCAGAGGATCACTGTATCATACTAGGTCATTTTATTGATGTACTGCTTGTTATCTTTGTGTAGCAAAGAAAATTAACTGGCCATTTCCTCTGGTAAACCACTCTAACTAGAAAATAATTGTAGGTAGAGGAATATAATGTTATAAAATCCAGAGCTTTGATCTTGGCAGGCTTTGGAGGAAGCTAGTGAGTAAGGTGAGAGAGGCGGGGGGTTCATGGGGGGTGAGTTGGTTTGGGGGGGTTTTTTGGTGGTAGTTTCTCCCCTGTTAGGTTTCATGTTTTCCCCTGAGAGGCATTTAAAGACTATCATTTCAGTAAAAACAGGTTAGAAATTGCTTTCAATTTGAAAGAAAACAAAATTTAATGTTAAGTGGTTGGTTGTATTACTGACCCTCCAAATGTAGAAGCAAGCCACATTTGGCTAAAAAGCATCGCAGCATGAAAGAGAGCAAAGGCCTGAGAGGAGCTGAGAAGTCAGACAGGCCTGCAGCTAACTAAAACAATCTCACGGTACCAGAGATGTTGATTTCTATTCACTTAAGCAATCTCACGGTAACAAGAGAAGTGTCTTTCCCTTCCCTGGGTGCTCCCATGAGAGTGTCCTTGCACACTGAAGGGGTCCCACCGGAGTGAAATATTGCTCTCTACTCTGCCATGCTGAATTATGTGAATTTATAGACAGGTTCTCATGTGAAGCTCGCTGGTCAACACCACCTGCAAGGTGGGAAAACATGTTTACTTCACTGTATAAGAATCGCACGGATTTTCAATAAACCGATTCAGTGTGTTCACCGGCATACTGAGTCTGTGTCTCTCATTCTTCACTGCATCCAAACACTTAAAACAGGACTTAGATACCAAACTTCAGATATGTGTACCATCCCTGTGAAAGTGGTGTGTTAGTGGAGTTTAGTGTCTTAGACCATTATGTGTAATTAACTTTTTTCTTTTTTGAACGTTTTTTTAAGTACTACTTTGAATGTGAATAGAAATTGTTTGCCTGTAGATAGGCAAAGGTAAAGAGTTTGTACCCAGTTAATTAGATGAAGTTGTGGTTTATATCTTTGGATTCAAATGGACATAACCAAACCCATCTGTTAACTTAATGTGTAAAACTCAGTCTTACAGAGCTGTACGCTCTTTATTTGCTTGTATATCATAACCAGTGAAGTACAAAGTTCTTCCTCATGTCCATTTGACACGTGAAATAGTGTCAAAAAAAGTAATTTCTTGCATAATCTGTGTATATTAGAAAAACCCTGGTTCAACATCTTTACTATGAAGTAAACTAGATATCATGGGTGAGTTTAGCTAAGCCCTCAGAGTGTGTAAGAATCATATTTCATTGATTAATGCAATATAATTAAAGCATGATTAAATGATTAAAGCATTGTAAAGTTCTTATTCTAAAAGGCATGCACATAAAAACAGATACTTCAAAATATCATATATCAACAGCTTTACGCATGTCAGTAAGCATCATGTAATGTTTACTGAAGCTGATATAGATTTCAGAAACAAAACTTTCTCATCTCTCATCTTTCCGTTCCATCAACATTTGACAGTGATTTATGGTAGCATTTAAGGTAAACATGAAATGTATGTGAAGTGATAGAGACCTAAAATCCATTTGAAATGGTGAACTGTAGAGGCAGAGTGGAGTTACATTCTTCATACATGCGCACACATTTTACTGAATTTGAAAGATTTCTTTTAATCATTTAGAATACATGTATCTTGTCACTGAGAAGTGACATGACACAATCACTAGTGGTTACTTACTCAGGATAGCCTTGCCCTTTTTTTTTTTTAATTGAAAAGATATTTCTTTCAGAGGATGGTGCATAACTGGCAAACAGGCTGACTCCCTATGTTACCTTGAGGATCTGTTGTTGTTGTTGACCAGAGCCTGTAATCAAAATCAACTTTTTGATGGTGTTTGACTAACAGGAGGAACATTGTGAAACAGTAACCAGGGAAAAGAGTATGTTCTCTAACATGTGTATTTAATTATGCAGGGGGGTTATTACAAATAAAATAATTACCTTATATCACAAAATATCATATCCTTATATCACAAAATATTTTATTCCACTCAGGTTATCATTTGCAACCAGAAATAATGTTTATTATTTATTAATACTGTCAATAACTGTAACTAGAAAGTTCTTGAGAGACCATTTTAAAAACATACCTAAACTGAGCTTAGATCTGATAGAGGCTCTGTCACTTCATCTCTGTTTGGTTCAGACTCAGTAATTAATCATGCTTGAATAAGAAATGTTTATTCGTTCTGATATTTTTCCCAGCTCATGTAAAGTGAAATTTCTGTCTTACAATGACACAACTTTTAATAAATGAAATACGGTTTTCATTTAGGTACATAGTTACCTAAAGATACATACTGGAACCTAATGGAAAATTTCAGAAAAACAGTTATTTTACATCAAAGATGCAACAGATATTACTGATTTGTAAGAGAGGAATTAATTGAGAGATTTAAGCAAATCTTAAGCTGATAGCGGAATATTATTAATAGTATTTATATTACGCTACTATTTCTTATATTTTAAAAACTTTTTTTGTTTCTCATTGAGCTAAGGAACTTTTTCTTTGCAGAATCTTATGGACAGCAGAGTTGTCTTTAGTTTGTTTATATTGTGATTTTTATGATTCTTACAGAATTTTTTTGAGTTCTGACATTCAATGAAATAAGATAAAGTGTTTGGGGGTTTATTTTTTGCATACCACTTAAGGATAGCACAGCATTTTTTAATGAGGTCAATATCTTTAAATGTTGCTTATTTCATCAGAAAATATTATACCTTCAAGGATAAGGTATATTAAGCATTTTCTCAAAGGATTCTATTACATTAAAAGAGTAGCTTAGAGATAAATTGCTTAATCAAACTTAAAAAAAATGCTGAGATAATTCAGTTGGGAAGAGATGTTTGAAAGAGTTTCATATAATTGTTCTTGTAAGAGATGCATGTCTGTAGTAATCCGGATAAGGACTATCTAGTATACAGCTGAATAAATGTCATGCAATGGGGAAGCGCTTGGCTGATGGGTCAGGTGCACAGCATTATAGTAAATGAGGTGACATCAGGCTTGGCCACCTGTCAATAGTGAGGTTCTAAAGGGCTCTGTCTTAGCCCCAGTGCTATTCAACGTCTTTATAAACAAAGCAGAACTCGAAAATATACTAAATAGAAAAATATACTAAATAGCTGTGGCCTCTCTCGAGGACAGAGACACCCAGACAAGTTAGAGAGATAGGCAGTCACCAGCTGTATGAAGTTTAATAGGGCCAAGTGCCAGATTCTGCACTTGGGATGGGGTAACTTTTTTTGTATGTATAGACTAGGGAACAAGAAGCTGGAGAACAGTGCCATGGAAAGGGCTTGGAGGGTCCTGGTCAATGACAAATTGAATATGAGTCAGCAGTGCCCTGGCAGTCTGGAGGGCCAACTGTGTCCTAGGGAACATCAGGCAAAGCATCTGGTCGAGGCAGGGGATTGTCCTGCTTCCCCTGCATTGGTGTGGCCTCACCTTGAATATTGAGGCAGTTTTGGTCCTCGCACAGTAGAAGAAAAATATTAAGCTCTTAGAGATTGTCCAAAGGAGGACAACAAAGATGATGAAGGACCTTAAGGGGAAGCCGCATGAGGAGTGGCTGAGGTCATTTGGTCTTTTCAGCATGGAGGAGACTGAGGGGATACCTCATTGCTGTTATAACTTCTTTGCAAGGGGCAGAGGAGAGACAGGCACTGATCTCTTTGTAGTGACCAGTAACAGGACCCAAGGGAATGGCCTGAAGTTGTGTCAAGGGAGGCTGAGGTTGGATATTAGGAAAAGGTTCTTCACCCAGGGGGTAGTTGGTCAGCCTCATGGTAGTGGTCACAGAACCAAGCATTACAGAGTTCCAGAAGTGTTTGAACAGTACTCTCAGGCACATGGTGTGACTCTTTGGACTGTCCTGTGCAGGGTCAGGAGTTGGACTGTGATGATCCTTATGGATCCCCTCCAACTCGGGATATTCTATGATAGCCATACCTTGAGTCTGTTATCCTGATGGGGGGCAGGGAGTCTTTAACAATTCTACATGTTTTAATGAAGAAAACTAAAACTTGAAACTAGTAAAATTGGTAAATTCATATGAAATATCAAGAAATAGTGGATTATATGTTATTTTTAATCCATTTGTTCTTACACATTTATACTTTATTTTTTAATACAAATAGAAAATATGTATTAGAATCCCAAAAAGATAATTTGAAAATGTGTAGAAAAAGTAAGATTTGTGTATATGTCCCCACATACATGTGTATATATGTGTATCAACACATATATGTATGTATGCATGTCTATAGGTTCATATACAGTGATTAAAGTATTGAAATAGGACGTGTGAAATACAAATTTTTGTGTCTGTTGTTGTGGGAGATTAAGCACCTCTTAAATCTATTCAATTTAGCAGCCAGCTTGGAAAGAAAGATGCTACATTCAGTTCTTTTATATCACAGGAGGAGAGAAGCAGAGGTTAAAAATTGTACTTATGTGTTCTACATGCCAAAAAAAAAAAAAAAAAAAAAAAGAG
>WEKX01000722.1:0-14703 GCA_013390025.1 Pitta sordida
CTACTTTTTCATGAAACATTTTACCCATTCGATCAGATTTTTAAAAACAGCTTGTTTTGATAGCAGCCTGTTCTCCTGTGGGCCTTCAGCCTTTGCTTCCTGGCTGCACCTTTGGTGCGAAAAGAGAGTGATCAATTGGGAGACTATCAGTGCCAGCATGCATAGAGTGATAAGTTAACACACCACTGGGAATTTCTAGGGCCCACCAAGATACTTCACTTCTAATGTGCTAACAAGCTCATTTTTCTACCTCTTGCCTCTTCAGTTATTTTTTTTTTCTCAGAAGAGCTTAGAAGTTGAGTGCATCAGGCATAATGAAAAGCTCTGTAGGAGGGAGAAGCAATAACCCCATTTTTCCCTTTTCAGCCAAATAGAAAATTAGTTTCTGGTAATACACAAAGGCCAGTATTTTTTGTGCAAGGGGCACTGCTGTGAATCAAAGGACTCTATTAACTGCAGAAAATTCAGCAGCTGTGAATCTCCCCCAATGAAAAAAGTGCTTTTCAACAAGTTGTGAGATACATAGTATTATTTAGACTTCAACCATCAGTTTCATCTTCTACTGCTTATACATAGCCTCTTAAAAACTGTGCTATATTACTCTCCTCTGTTAAGGTTCAGTGCAGTGTTTATCCCCCAACCTAAGAACCGTTACAATGGGAGATTTTTATATTTTCTCTTGTTCCAGTGCTTCTATTATAGCTCCTCCAAACTGAGACTTCTGCTGTGGTTCAGCTGTCTCTGGATTTAGAAAGACTTCAGAACACGGATTTTGGAGGGAAAACTATTTTCCAGTTTCGCTATGTAATGAAGTTATGGTCTAAGGAAATACAAGAGAAATCATTTTATTTATTGTTCTGAGGTGACATATTCTCCATACATTTCTTCATATTTAGATAGACAGTAAAATCCACAGTAAATATTGTACAGAAGAAACTGCAAAAAGATTAAGATAAGTTCTGTAGTTGTTGAAGTATCATTTTGTAAGCTGATATGAAGATCATTGTTTCCAGCTTTAATTTGGTGTTGGAATTTTATTGCTTATCATAACTGAAAATAGCATTGTTATTTATTTTACATGTTAGCACTTGTAATTAAAAATGCTGTGTAGTGCAGTTTTTATGTTTGGATTGCTAAAATGTATGTGAAAGATGAATATTATCTCCATTTTACAGGTGGTGAAATTGAGTCCGAAAGATAGATTTCTCACAGTCCCTAATCCTCTCAAAAAGAGCAGCACACCTGAAATCAGAACCCAGAACTTTAAAGAAACATATTCTGAGTGCATTCCTCCGCAGCATGCTGATGGATTTGGTTTGGAGTTTTTTTAGGAAAACAGAACTATATATGGAGAAAATGGTCTCACTATCTACAAATAAAATATGAAAAAAATAAGGTGTCCACAAGTGTAAATAGCAGGGAAAATTTCTTATGACTCTCTTTCTGTAAGATAACTGGGGAGTGTCTCCCTCATCCATCATACTGGGTCCAGCTGGAGGACTTCAAAAGTTGTGTGAGAAAAGGTTAACTGATTTCTCAGTTCAGCAACTATACAACATGAAGTCAGCATGGTAGTTTTTCTTGATAATTGTATGTTGCTGCCTGCTGCTCTACATTTTGACAGCCATTTTCATAGTTGCTTTCATGAACAGCAGAAATATTCTCTCTTTTTCTCGCTCTCTTTGTGCTAGCATCACAATCGGGCCTGCTGGAACAAGAAGCCTGGAGAGGGTTCTTCAAAAACAACAACACTTCAAGATACCTGTCTCTTGTCAATAATATTAGAGGGGGAGAACAAGGAAGAAGTACAGTATTTTGCTGTCAGTGCTCTGCCTATACCGTGTTAACTAGTACTTGAGGGTCCTGTGGACTCTTTAGATATATTCTTGCTTGTTTTAATGGCATAATTGACAAGGTGTTTCTTCCTGAAATGTCACTATGTTTTTATCTTAACTGTATGTGTGTTTAGGGATTATGCAAACAGTTCATTATGGGAAAGTGCAAAATAATTTATTTTGTAAATGCTAAGATTATATTTCATGCTACACCTCTTAAAAATGGAAACAAAATTATACTTTATTGTGACCAGAATATAGGCAAATCGATTATCTGGAGTACTTAAGTTGCTATTGTTTGAAAACAATTTCAGGAAGTTTTTTCAGAAAAAAAATACCGTTGAACAACATGGTTTACATTAATCATGTTTATCTTATTTATATTATTAATATTGTGTCAGTTCATCAGATAATATCGTGGTTATGTGAAGAATTAAAAATAAGTGTGCACAATCACTGAAATATGTGGTACGTATTTAACAAAAAAAAAGGGTTTCTGAATTACTAGGCACTGATATTTAGTAGTTACAGTACATGGTATGAATTCATCCTTAATTCTTGGCTAAACCAGTTATGAGGAGAGAGCACGATACCTGCAAACAATTGTTCAACATCATCTAGAGCCTACAACTTTTGAAGATTTTGCTGCTCAGGTTTTCTGTCCAGCACCTTATCACCATTTACCCTCAGAGACGGGTAAGAAGTTAAGAATGGTTTTTGTGCAATCTTACTTGAAATGCAGTATCCTTACTTATAAAGGCTGAAAACTCAGACCTTTGCACATCATTAAGAGTTACCATTAATTGGAGAGACCATATGTACTTGAGAACCTGGGCAAAGTTGCCGTTAAATCTTTATTCTGTTTTCTGGCATCATGAGCCAATGCCTGGCATTAAGATTTGGCAAGCTGCTTTAATATAGCAACCAGATCTTGTATTTTTACAACAAATTTTTATCACATTGCCCCTTATAAAGTCTGCATGGAAGCACTGGTTCTCTTTCACCTAGGCTAGTTTAGGCAGAAATATTCTTTAAGTACACCTTCCTCATAAGAAAGTTTTAAGGTTCACTACGTGTTCAGAATGTAAAGTTTTAAACTGGAAATCAGAGCATTGCAATCAATAATTTTGTTCCCAGGTTATTGTAAACTTGGTTTTAAGGTGATTTTTACTTTCCAGTAAAATACCCGTTTTATAAGAGGATACTGCATTTTCAGTTACTAATGAGAAAATCAGTAAAAGAAAATTAGTAACTCAAGGCCTTCCTGTTCTGACATTTCTTGAACTCCTTATGATTATTTCATTATTTTATTTCCCCTCTTTTTAGATCATTAAATATCAGTTCTGTTTATCTGAAGGTAAGACAAAGTGTCCAAAAAACCCTTTTGTTCCTCTTACTTTTACTAGAGCACTAAGCTTGTAACCAAATTGTATGCGAACTTTCCTTGTTGCCCGTGTTCACACTAAAAAAACAATTCACACTGATTGAGAAATGACCACTACCTCTTCTAAAAGTTTTAGTCTTTTACTAACCTCAGGTCTGCATGAAGCACTAACACTGGTTCTGGGATTAAGGTAACTAATGATAGAGACAGTTGTTGAATGAGTAACACTTTATTGTGTTGACCTTTGTTTCTCAGCATGCACAAGTAGTACTGGATGGCAGTGGTGTGTTTTGTACCCTGTACTGTCTGTCATTGATGTCGTAAGACATTCTGCAGTGATAACCTAGGAGAAAAGGAGAAGAATGTGTAACACTTTAAATCCTTGTTCACAAAAACCTCATTTAATGATAATCAAAATGCTTCCATGAAAAAGCTGTAATTCTAAACTAAATACATTTTGTAAGAATAATTTGACAGGTTATCTGAAAATTTGTTTCTCAGTTGTAAAAGTATATGCAGAAATTAATCTAAGTGACAAAAGAGTTGTAGCAGGACTACAGAAAGAATGACAGAAATACTAAAATGCAGAGACTCCTTTACTTGAAAGTTTAAACCATAACTGAAAACTAGATGTAGTTTCCAAGTATAGTAGGTGGTATAGTTACACTAGTGGAAATAGTTGAGACCAAAGAGAAACAAAATTAAAAGTAAGTACTTTAAAAGTAGTTAAACCACTATAATAAATAGTAGCATAACTTAATGCGTAAAAACATTTGAGTAGGAAAAATGTGTAACTAGAAACATTAAAAACCATAACCAGGGATACCAGTCTTTGCCACATTTCCTGCCTAATGGACCTAGTAAGTATTCAACACCAGACACTTTTGTATGACTAGTATATATTCTATATTCTAGTGCACTTGTAGCAGTTCTGCCTATTTATTTTCAGAAAGCTCATTCCAGGCCAAGTCATTCTGCCCTCTTCCTCTAGTTCATTCTTTCAGGATGAAGCAAAGCTGCTTTTCTGTGCTAGTTTGGTGCATCAGAGTACACTGCTCTACAGTGGCAATTCCTGTATTCTTTTAAAAATTGTCCTAGTCATACTTGGTATTCGCCAACATGATCTGAAATGAGGTTACGATTTTTTTAGAAACTTGATTTTTAACTTAACCTTTCTATCAAATTTAATATTTTTTCTGTTGGAATCTCATTAATAGGAGCTTGTGATGTCTTTCATATCTGCACAGATGTGTGTGTGTGTGTGTGTGTGTCTACATACCACAAAACATGATGTCCTCTCCTGAGGGCCACATTATTCTGGACCCTGCACTGTGCAGTGGAACTGACCAAGACATCAGTGTCAGGAGCATCCTGACACTTCCTAGGATGGACATGCAGCACAGTGTGACTCAGAGTCAAACAACGTGTTCCCAGATCTGCCTGACTGAGCTTTCATTTCAGCCCAGGGAAGCTGGGGATGCTCTGGCAATCCTGCCTGCAACCTGATCCCTGTTCCATCTGGGGCTCCTGGAACTCAGATCCTCAGCTCCAGGTCAGAGTGCCTGGAGTAGCACTAAACCATCTGCCTGCAAGATGACTCTGGAGGGCACAAATTCGAAAGCCTGAGGCAGGTATAAAACAGCATTGTAGTTACCTGCCAAAAAGGTTACCCCAGGGCTTGGGATTAGCCTGGAAACCACTGGTTTCCAGTCCTAGCAAAGGCAGACCTGTGAGTGAGCTTGCCTACAGATCACCCAAATGTCTGATGGACCATGGTCCCAAGAGTCCACTAGGGTGTGCTATTAAAAAAATGGATATTCCTAAGTTTCCAGAGCCCCTGTAACAGGTGGATTTCTTGAAAGAGATACAGAGCACTGAACTGTGCCAGGATTGAACATAGGAGTGGTGCTGGAGTCTTGCCTGGGAATCCACATGCATTCATCACCCCCAAGGTTTCTCAGACAAAAACTTGCAGGCTCTCTGCCCAGTATGTCCATGTCATCTGAAAATTTCTGACCAGATTCTAAAACTACATCACATTTTTTAAATACAAAATACTTCATTTGTGTCTGGGGGTTCTTTTAACAAAAAGTAATTGAACAAAAGAGACTAGAAAAAAAATACACATTTTAGATATTTTAAACTTTATTCTTTAATTGGATCATGATCTCTAAGATTACAACTGGTGAATATGTTTAATTTTATAAAATATTCTGTATGTTTTTTTCATGTAAGAAAGATCTGTAGAAGGTATGAGGCTTCTACAGCCCATCACCAGGTGTTGCCATTTTGTTGTTGTTGTTGTTGTAATCCCACTGGCCAGTTTCAGCATGCCATTTTTTCATTTGAGGTATGATATTCAGAGCGAATAGAGAACATGCCATTCAGTAACAAACTGTATTTCCACAGATAGGCATATTTTATCAAAGGCTCAGCCCTAAGCAAGAGCTATTTCCTTTTTTACTGTGGCTGCTCTTCAATACAGTGGGATTGTGGCAGCTGCTGTTTTCTCTAGAAGCTTAGTTTACCCTGACAAAATATCTGACAAGTCCACCGTCCCATGTTTAGGAACCTGACTAGTGTAGTGAATGTGTACATTTAAAAAAATTGAGATTTACCTGTACTTAATCACAGAACATAATTGAGTTGCCTCTGTGTTTTTTACATTGTGTTGTCTCTGTTAAATAGTGTAACTGCAAATACTCTGCTGAATAGAGTAACTCATCCTATGCAGCTATTGAGTGAACCAGATCTCTGTGACTCCATAATAGGTTGAGGGAACTGTCAATGGTAAGCTCAATTATATTGAAGGGCACATTGACCTCATGCTAAGATTCTGAGCTTTAAAATGTACTCATGGTTTGGGTTTGTTTTTTCTCTGTCTTCCTTTGTTCTCTTCCTATTTAGACTATTACCTCATACAATAAACTTTATAAATAAGGGGCCTCTCCACATTAGTCATAGTACTTTTTGGTCCCAACAATCATTCGTGTATTCTCAAACCTGTATTCAGAACAATTCTGCCATAAATGGGAGTGTCATCATACGGGCAGGGAGGCAGGGGAATGTAGAGGTAATGATGCTTGCACAGGAAAAAATCAAATTCAACAGCTCGCATCTACATTTCTTCTAGTGCTTGTGTGTTATGGAACTTGGAAGTAATAATCCTTTTTACCTTGTACCACTCCTTCACAGATGAGAATGATGATGCTTTTATCACTGTAGAAGGGTCTGAGTAACAATTGATGGTGGTTGTTCAAATTTGTGATTAGAAGTAAAGCTGAAATAAAGAAATGAGGGCTCTGTGTCAGCAGGGCTGGAAGAATTTCTCATTATGTCTTCTCCAATCCAAACTTAGAAGGACTTTTTTTTTCATTCTAAATCAGAGCAAAACCTCAAAACTTGCTGACATTTAAAAAAATCTCACATTGGAACATATTGTAACATATTGGAGGGGGAAACCTTGCGCATTTCTGAACTATTGTCCTTAACTCAGCCACTTGGGTGAAGGTACACTGAGGATCCTGAGCACTTTGAGGCAGTAAATTCAGTGTGGACTGCTAGAAACCCAAACGGATCAACTTTCTACATTTAATGAAATGGGTCCACGGGAAAAAAGAATGTGATTGTCCAATTAAAAAGCATCACACAAGAGAACAAAATTAAATTTTAGTGCTGACATTTCTTAGTTTTTTAAGTTTTGACTTCATTTTTTTGTGGCATTTGCTTTGTGTAATTTCTTCCCTTTTAAGGCATAGGGCAAAATAGAAATTCTATTGAATTAACATTGATTGATTCTATTGAATTAACACTGATTAACAGCCATATGATACATAAGCAAAACAGCACCACCACCTCCTGCAGACTAACATTGGACAATAATTGGTAATAATGGTAAGCTCTCATAGCTCTGCCTAAATCTCCACTCGTGGAAAGAGTGGTTAATTTTGCCAGTGAGTTTCACAGGTGTTAATTGACAGAGAGGAATAGGCTTACCTAAAATACATGGCTCCAACCAGCTTCTGAAGAACATTCTTCACTGTCATGGAATTGTTTGCTGTTTTGCCATAGAACACTGCAAAAAACTAAGTTTTTCTCATGTCTGCCTCTTAGTTCTTTCTCTTCTACCCAGTTCTGTTCTCCCAAATCTATTTAGACCATCTTTTCCTCACGTTTTTGCCTTGCTTTGTAGCTGCTTTTGCAGGGATTCTCTCTACATCTGTTTCTCACTTCCTTTTCTTATTTTACAAAATTAGTAAGAGACTTAATTGACTTGACTCCAGCAAGGCTCTACTGAGCATGACAGACACCTTGGCCAGATTTGGAATTTGAAAGAGTGGCAGAGGGCACAAGCTATACAAAAATTATTGCCCTCTTCCCTGAAGGTCACTGGGACTCGATGAAGTATCTTAAAAGACCACCAGAATTTACCAACATGCATAAATTATATTTTCCTCCATGCTCATTGTCAGCGACAGCACTCAGGACAATGTTGATCTAGACAGTGAGGTGTGATAAAGCTAGAAGCACTGTGAGTAGACTTATCCTGTCTTAACATCAGCACCCTGTCAGGCCTCTGCTCACTGAATTTTTCACCTTTGAGAGTCAGAACTGGTGGGCAGGATGAGTTATGGCAATGTGTATGTTAGGATACCTCCAGATTCCTCCAGCTTACCTTCTAACTCAGGTTGTGTAGAGTTAGTATTCCATTTTAGATTTAAGTAGTTAATTTCTGAGTCAAATATTCAACATACCAAATATAATATTATAAGAAGATCCAAAAATTTTTCAATTTAAGTGTGAAAATGTCACATTTCAACTTTGTTGACTCTCTTCCTTGTTCAGAAGCAGTTGAAATGGCTTTACATTATGGACAAAAAAAAAATCATAGCTCATCAGGCGATATTTGTCACTTGTCAGCCTAAGAGGAGAAAAATATGGATCACCTCCTGATATTTTTTAACCTCTTAAAAATCTAAACACATCTATTTTGTTTATTTTATAGAACTTTCTGGCTTCACATCAATTGACAATAAGGCCTTCATATTTAACCCTGGTTTTATATTTAGGATAACTTAATATTTCACTGTTGACGTGGTTTAGGAATGGTATTCTCCAATTCAGTGTTCCACTGAAACCACTCCAAACCAGGCACCACACCATCATTCCTCCTTCCCCATCCCTGTGGCAGGCTGGAGAGGAGAATCAGAGGCATAAAAGGTAAAGATCATGGATTGAGATAAGAACAATTTACTGGAAACAGCAATGAGATAAGAAATCAAACAGTAACGGCAACTATACTAATGACGGAGGGTACAAGAAAGAGGTGAGGGATTCACACAGAAACCGCCTCCCAAAACAATACCCAACAGCTCTCTCCACCACGCTATGCCAACCCAGAACCAGTCTTGTCCTGTCCCCAGAAAATGACATGAGGTAGTATAGAATAACTTCCATGTCCTAGCCGTGCCCCCTCTGGGCTACTGCAAAAACCCTGTCCTGGCCACAACCAGGACAATTGAAAAAAAGCGATAAAATTACTGACATTCTACACGGAAAAGTTTAAAACTCTGAGGGGAAGCAAAACCTGTGAAATTTGTATATACCACATTTAACATTCACATGTGTATATATGTATATATAGATAAATGTATGCTTATCTAAAAATCAAAAGAAATTTAGTTACTTATTAGTCTTGATTGCTGTCAGACAAATATATTCTAAGTGCTATTACTTTTCACTCTTCTGTTGTGATATGTTCAGATGTGAAAATCACTTTACATGACTTCTGTTCTTCAATAGTTCTAAGTTTCTTAAAAATGCGATTAAAATTGTGATTAAATGTGAATTTGTGCTTCTGTCTGCAGGAATTAGAAACAAAATTTTAAGATACAACTGTAATAATACCTTAATTGAAATAATGGGGCAGGTTAAGGTTTTCTTTATCCAACCCATGATAAAATTTCACACTGGGGTTTAACCCTTTGATGCAGACTAACTAGCTTAAAACTAGATGTTTTTTCTTTTTTACATGATTTCAGGAGTCTCATGTTGAGATTGGCCATAATTTTAAGATACTCAATACTGTGAAACAGCTGGGGAGCAGAAGCCATATATCAAGTTGCCATTCGTTTTTCCTTCTCGATTGTGTGTATGTGTGTGAGTATTTAACTGTTTTCACAGATGTTAAGCAAGCATTTCAGACAGTGTTTAGGATGTATCTCAGTTGCTACTAGTAAGGTTGCTGGATCTGGATAATGTTATAGAATTCTTTTCTTTCTCTCTCCCTTTTTTTTTCTTGTAATGCTTAGTTGGTAAGTATGATGCTGGATTTCAGAGCTGTTGCTTCATTGCACATAACTAACTCATCACTCTCTTTAACCTGTAGCATGAACAGCAATTGCATAATGAAATTCGAAGTTCCGTTTTCTGTGCTCATCTCTTAATACCCTTCAATCTCTGCGGTTCGTGTCTCATGTCTCACACCTGTTATCTTTTATCTTTTCTCCTCCCCCTTCCTCACTTCTTTCCACTCCTCCTTCCTCATCACTTCTTCATTCTCAACAAAGAAAGAAATGCTGTGATATTTCTTCTCCTTCCAAAACCTCCACTAGAAAGCATTGGCCACATCAAGGTAAAGGGCAAAGGCTTGAAACGGAAGGTCTTTCACGCTAGCTGTGAATGGTATGCTGTGCAAAACAACAACGGTTATTTTCTATTCTCTAATTTCCACCATTTGAAATGCTTTAATTCCTTGTAAAATCAGAACAAGATAGAATTTCAGAATATGCGAATGCATGTTTCCCTGCCTGCCTTTTTCAGCAAGGCACAGTGAGTTAGACATTATCGTGCTTTTCCAGATTGTTTGGCAATGAAGTACCCAGTTCATGAACAGAATTACTGTCACCAACTGGGGAACAAATAACAGCCCTTTCTTTCCCCTGTCACTCTGATGGGTCATGTCAGTTTGAAGATAAAAAGTACCATGCTATCCCTCTGGAGCAGGCAGGTAAGGGACCAGGCAAAGAGGACAGCCAGGTTGCTAAATACCAGAGGTATATGACAATGTTTTAAATGTACTCCTTGACTTCTTACCTTGACATCATTTGATTTTAGAGGAATCTTTCAAAATAAATCATGACCAGTTTTGAATGATTATTGTGCCCCTTTTATGTGAAATGTGTACTGAAGGAGAGAGATCTTCAGGTCTAATTATTTCACTAATATTTTAAATAATTACCAGTAATAGCATGATGTGGAAGAAATAGCATATGATTTCGGCTTACTGAAGTCAGCAGGGATTTCCCCCTTGACACCTGCCAGACTTTCTGACTGTAATTTATACAGGTCAGAAGCCTTTAGCACTGGCTGAGGAAGTTGAGTTCAATCACACTGTTGGTCTCCATGAATGACTAATTAAAATGCAGTTTAATTTTATGGATGTGAGTTCATAGTATCAATTTTCTGTACAATGGGAAGGAGAATGTAATTTTGATTCCATATTTTCTCCTTTTAATTTTGTAACTCTATGGAAGAAGATTTGGAGACAGGCTGTTTGTAAGGAAAAGCCTTGTTCCCTTGCAATGAGGACCCTGGGCCCATTGGAGCTTAGCTCTGGGCACTCCGTAGTCTCAAATTCATCTTGTTCCTTTTACAAAGAAACATTAAGATATAGTGCCTCCAGTTAGTATGATCTGTTCAAGCTTCTGCCTTGTGGGCCCTGTAGGAATTTGCCTTTTGAAGCACCAACTAAAGTTGGGATGGGAGACAATGGTTTGCACTCCCAGTTGGCTCCAAATCCACTCCATCTCTTCAGCTGCATTCCTAGAGCTCCCTTCATGCGCAATGAGCTGTTAACCTTCATGTTCTCATTAAAGACTGGATTCTTCTGGGTTATGGTTTGAATAATGACTCCCCATCCCTGCGAGGGAGATGGAGGTTTTTGTTCTCCCTGTTAGCAGGAGAACATTGCCCACTTCAGTGCTGCCTCAATTGCTGAGGGCAAGGGGGTTCTGCAGTCCCATGGCTCAGTGGTTTCTGGCATCATATTTCTCTAGGGGTAGATTCATGGCAGTTGCTAACTCCATGAGGAGTACCATCTCCCACAGCTTGTAAAGGGATAGGAGATGCTGTGGCAGTGACAGCAGCACTGAAAATCCTCCCTGCCCCTTGCTAAAAGATCCCACACTGCGAGTGCGGAAGATGGCACTTACCCATCTGGTTCTTGCTGTCCTCTTCAGGCTTCTGCCCAGAGACTCAGCCGGGAGAAACTCCAGCAGCAGCAACAGCACAGGTGGATGGAACAGACTTAGCCTCTCCAATGTCTCCTCGGACTAGCAAGAGCCGCATGTCCATGAAACTGCGCCGCTCCTCTGGCTCAGCCAACAAGTCCTAAGTGGCAAGATGCCTGCAGCTTTCTAGTGAACAGCAACTGGCCACCCTTCCCGCAGTGACTCATCGCTTCTTTTTTTTTTTCCCCACTCATACCTTTCACTCAAGTATAATGTCTTGTGTGTGTACCCATGCCCTGCATACTCCTTTTCTGTATGTTTATTTTAAACGGTGACACTGGAATTTTACTTTGATATTTTAACTTTGCTTTTTTTATGAAACTCCACTCTGCCTTTGGTTGGTTTTTTTTTTTAATTGCAGTGCAGTTTGTTGCCTGCACCTTTCACCTTCCTGGATGACTATGATACCTTAACAGTAGTCATTTTTAACTCTGGTTAATCTTGAGTCATGTACGGAATTGGAGACCTCAGTTGGATTACACTGTATTTATTATGCCCCATTGCAATTTTCTCTGTAACAAAGAAAGAAATATATACAATTTGAAAATGAATGTACAATTTTAAATTGACATTGCATTTGTAAAGAAGTCTTTGTCAGATGTCACAATGTTAATGCACAGGATGTGTACAGATTATTTATGTGAGAATAAAATTGTTCATTGGCCTTTCAAATATTACAGAGTCCAAATGAAATAATTTGCTCATAGCACCAACTCTTTCTTCACAAAGCAATGTATCATTTCATTACTGCAGAAAATCTATGCCAGGAAAAGAATCACTGTGCTGAAATTCTATTTATGCTTCGCTTCCAAATATTTTTATAATGTTTGCTTTTCCAAGTGGTATCAATAGTAAATGCCATCGAGTTTCATGGGGTTTAGCTTTTATCACTGGCCTGCTCCATCTACATGTATATTCTTTTTTCTTACATTAAAAAATGTAAAACCAAACACTTTCCTGATAGAAATTCATTGCTGTGATGATGGATACTAGGGAAGAAAAGGGAACATGCGCCAGGAGCCTGGCCTGAAATGCTGACGATTTCAACCCTGTGAGCGCAGATTAGTACACAAGTTCCACCCACCCAGGGGTATTTTGCTACAGAAGATGAAATGCTCACATTTTGAGTCTAGTAAACAACTAAACGCTGTTAACAAAATGTAGCTTGGCATCAGTACTAACTGCATGTGTAAATATATCATATGGGCAACAATAAAAAGAGAAATTATGTATTGTCGTTCATGTAGTATCTACAAATTTGTAATGGTTGAAGAGAAGACATGATATTTAATAATACAATAAAATTATTCTTACCACCTTTTGTATATTAGTTATTCACCTCACTGATTAGATTCTTTCTCCAGTTTATAGAAGAATTGTGTATTAAATGCACATGAAGCAGGTAAGTGCAATACACAGCTTAGTTTTCATTTGTCTTAAAAAGTTCTCGGGAGCTCTTTCCCAATGCATCACAAGAATGCTAGACTAAAAACTTTCCCCCAGATTTGGTAAAAACATTACACCTAATAAAAAGCACAGGATGTTCTCTCCTGCAGGCTGGTTGTTCAAGTGCTAATTGTAGGAGCAGTTAATAATCATCACATTTCTGTGGTTTGGAGTGCTTCATCTTTGACTACACAGGTGGAGAAAGGAGAATGATAATTTAAAAGAAAACATAATGACCTTCTCCAGGGGTGAACTCATTAAATGCATAAATGGGCATTTTTACCTAAGTCTCCATTACCAACAACTGACAGAAAAATGCACAACTTAAAATAACATTTTATTTTTGGCATATGAAAAAAGAGTGAGCTGTGAGTTTAGCCTCCTTTGCCAGAGAGCGTATCTTTGCCACATTAGGTTGTATTGTATTACTAATTCATTTGTCCTGGAACTAAAATGACAACATCCGCAAAGCACATTTAAAATAAAGCGCTTATGGCTTGCTTGCAGCCTTTGAGCATGATACATCTGATTCTCCTGATGTGTATAACCAAATGTAAAACTACAGAAGTAGTTGCTTTAAAGGATGCTAATCAAGAGATTAAAATATTTTGCTTGCTCATTTCAGAACAAAGACTATGAGTTTTGTTCTTCAGAAATCACCAACTGACCCACTTCGCCCTGCTGAATTCAAGAAAGGCATGAGCTTTGTGTTAAATCTTTTATTGAATTTTCTTGTCCTTATTTTTAGCCTCCTCTGCTATCACATTTAGAAACAAGCACTCAAGTGGAAAAATAAATAAATAAACACAGCTGAAATGTCAGCAGCTTGTAAATTCAACAGCATTTCAAAGCATTTGCCCAGAGCACTGTCAAAGCTAGGGAACACATACCACGGGATGCTTTGCTAAAACTGGGTGTTGTTAGGGAGAAGTAAGGTAGCCCGTCATCTGCACTTTAGCAACATGTCTAAAGACTCTTTCGTGTCTTAATTTCAGCTGTTCACAGTACTTGGAGGAGCTCACATCAAAAGCGCAGCTCACAGAGGAGAGGGGTTGGAGGCTGCCCGGAAAGGCCAGCTGCAGACAGGGTCCTTTCTGCTTGCCCTTGTTGCAGTGGCTGCCCAGCCGGATGACACCGAACTGCTCTTCTGGCTGCTGTCTATGCCGCACTAACAAAGCCTCGAACGGAGCAGCTTTTGGAAGGGGTAGCTCTCAGAGATACGTGGTTTGTTTACAGCACAGAGTAGGGGGACATAGAGTAAGCGGGAGATGCGTACTTAGCTATAGAAGTTTAACACCTCGTATTTCAATTAAGCAGACAGCACGATTATTTCCCATACGTTTTGCTAGCTATTACATGATTTGACATTTGACTTAACATGAACATTTACCTTTTCGGCTATCTTAGTACAGCGAACAAAAACACCTCACGATAACTTAAATGTTGAAGCTTGGGGGCTAAGGCTATTAAAACAAGGTCACTAGATCAGGATCCTTTTCTCACGAAAAATAATTCCTCTCTTTAAATACCGTATATACAGCTGTACTTCTATCCGAGAGTCGCTACGGAAGATGTACTGGCGGTTGGCCGGCACTCGACGTCCCCGGCATTGCCTGCCGGCCGGCGGATGCTGGCAGTGCTCCTCGCCTGCTGCCGCCAGCCCGGGGCCGTGCCCGCAGCCGACCCCCGTCCTGCAGCCGCCCCGGCAGCTGAGTCTGCTAGCCGTGAGCGCAGCCGGCCGTGGGCT
>WEKX01000722.1:15857-45128 GCA_013390025.1 Pitta sordida
GGCCGGGCCGGCCCGGGGCTCCCGCTGGCGGGGCAGGCGCGCTCGGACTGCGGGGACAGGTGGCGTGTTCCGGGCAGCACCCGACCTGTGTGAGTGAGTGAGTGAGTGAGTGAGTGAGTGAGTGAGGTGTGGGGCCGGGAATGGGTCCGAGATGGGAGAGACGCCGCGCTGGGTCACGGGCGCTGCCCCTCGCCAGACCGGCCGGGTGGGCGCAGCAGGAGCGTCTGTCGTGGACGTTTGTGCCGGTGCCTTCATCGGCCTTTCCGATGAAGGGAACCAGAGCTCCATCCTTCTGCGCAGCCCCATCAGGAGTTTTCACACAAGTCGCCAGAAATCTCCGGTATTGGGATGAGCTCTCAATGCAAGAGCAGGGCTGCCACCGCCGATTAAAATGCTAAATCACGGCTCTGCTTGCGGCCGTGATTGTGGTCGCCTGACAGCTTCATCCGCGGGCAGCCTCCCGAGCCCAGAAGAGGCAAGATCGAGATGCGGCCAACTGCAAAAGCGCCCTGACCTCCCCCCGCCTCACCGTGATGCAGCTCCCGGCCCAGCCCCTGGTGCGCCCCGGAGCGAGGCAATAGTTACGTTGCAAAACCATTCATTAATCGCAATTTTAGAAACGCCGCTGCTCCAGAGGAGAATGAAGCGCGCTGGCTGAGCGTTCTCAGCAGCCCCTCCGGCCCCACCGCGCGGTACCAGCATCTCCTATTTGACTGTCCACAAACCCGAGCCCGGGTTTGGAGGCAGGGCGGTGCTGTCCCGCCCGTAGACCTGCTGCCCGCAGTACACACGAGGTGGCGCGCCATTGGAAACATTAGACTCACTCCATGCCTGCCCAGGGACAGACAACCCTTGCCACGGTAGGACGCTCGGACTCACCGTGCTGGGAGCATCCCATAGGCGGAGGAAGTGGAGAGCACCAGCAGAAAGGGAGAAACAGCACTTCTGGGTCGAGGGCCTTTCCAGAAGTGGCAAGATTTGAAACCTCCATGCAAAACCAGAACTCGACCCACCTGCTCAAAACGCTCATCAATTTGTCTGTGTAAGTGGTCTGATTATATTTGTTTAGCGAAGTCTTAATCATTTTTCACGTTACTCTCCTCTCCCATTTTCCTCCATTTTTCCTGAATCTTAGAGTAGATTATGGACTCTGGGCTAGAGATCACCCTTTGTTCGTACAAACCGCTGTAATGGGACAATGAGCCACATTTCTGCGCAGTTAGGTTACTCCACTGACTGGCTGCCAGATTTTTGCCTGACAAATTTTACCTTTGTAACTGGACTTCCCAGCTACATTTCTCACTGAATAACTGGATCTCTGGTTACAGATCCACTATTCTATACAGTTCCTCCAAGCGATATGTAAACCGTTCTTTCAGTTTCCCCTTGTAAATAATGTTCCTATTAAGGTTTCATTTGCTTTTGTCATGTTGCAAAAATAGTTGGTGGTAGGAATGTCTAATTGTGAAATGTCCAGTTCAGCTTTCAGTTCCAAGGAGTGAGGGACCCAGCAACACCTTTTCCTGCCCAGGAGTTGCAGGAGATAGGGTGCCAGCTGGAAAGCAGGTGTATTAAGTGTTTACTGGAACTCCATACATTTTTCCAATAAAAGTTGTAGGCTGGAGCTTCACTGGGGAGTTTCTTTAGGCCCCATGTCATGATCTGATATGTCCCAGACATCATGGAAAGGCTTGGGGGGTAGCTTAGAGTCTCCCCTCCCGAAGTCTCAGATGGAATCACTGCTCCACCTCCCCACCGGCTGCCTCTTCTGCTGTGCTTCTGAGCTCTTCCCTGTGACTTGGTGCCCATCTGTGCCTCCTGCTTGTTCCACAATGCCCTCCAGCACTTCTCGTAGCCTTCTCACTTTACCTCCAGTTTCTGAGGTGTAGAACCCATCCTTGATCTTGCTGCAGCATGTGCCAGTGCCCACAGATCTCTGACAAAAACGCCAGCAAAATTGCATTGAGGTGCAAGTCATTACAGCCCCCTGGTGACTTGTTTCAATAAACATATTGGTTTCCCCAGGCTTTCCATACCCCAC
This sequence comes from Pitta sordida, assembly GCA_013390025.1. NCBI lineage: Eukaryota > Metazoa > Chordata > Aves > Passeriformes > Pittidae > Pitta > Pitta sordida. The sequence goes on from WEKX01000722.1 coordinate 17,899, forward strand.
TACAGACTCCCAGTGCCTTGGCTTCCTTGAGAAGGATCATTGTTCTGTGATTACAGATTATTTCTCTTCCCTCCACACATCTAAAAGAGAGTGTAACCCTGGTGACTGGCATTAACACCTGACTCTCACAATTTCTAAGCTCTCTAAACTGTTACATGGGTTTATCTTCTTGCCTTCGTCCTTTACTCATTCCAAAAATTTTATAACTAGAAATTTCTGATCATTTATAGAGACAGTTAAAATTTTTGTGTGCACCCAAATCCTGTGGAAATTTGCTGGATTTTTTTTTCCTACTGTCCTGGTTTGGGTTTTTCCTCTGGCAGTGAGGGGGATTAACAGCTCCTGCCTGGGCCTCCGTTGCTGCCGTGGAGATCAAGGTCATGAGCAGATAGAGATAGAGACACCTCTGTGAATAACATATTTGAGAAAGAAAAAAAGCAGTAACAGAAAAGTAGATGGCCGGACCAGAGCCTGGGAGAAGCTGAGCAGTATGAAGGCATGGCCAGGCCGGCTGGAGAAGGGGTAGGAAGGGTTCCAAGTGTCTCACTGCTGCTTGTAGAATGGACCATAGTGAAGCAGACTGTCTGCCTGCAAACCTATGGAATAGAGAAACTAGGGACGCAGAATCCACCTGAGGCCACGCTGAAGATGGAGGATCATGCTGCGAAGCTGCAGATAATCTTTGAGCCCAGAAAACTTGGCCACTGGAGCTGGGAGCTCAGCAGAGATCCTTTGGACAGACGTTTTGTGACAGAATTGGATTGTGGTAGGATCTGATCTACGTACATTGGGATGGGCTCATATATGAAGCAGCAAAGCCAGTGCTTAAAAACCTGCATCCTGTCTGTGACTCTTGGGTAACAGAGAATGGAAGAGCTGTCGTCCCTGGGTCGAAATCACACTTGGGAAAGGGTCATGAAAGACTTTTCCTCTTGTGAGAGAGAGAGAGGACTTTATGAAAAGGCAGAGAGGTGGTTTCCTACCCTAAAACTGGTCAGAAATACCAACTTGCCTGGCTTTTCCCCTACCCCTGTTCCCCCTTTGTTTTAAGAAGAAGGAGGGGTGGGGGGAGAAGGTTGCCTTTAAAATGCTTCTTCTCACATTAAGCTCTGATCTTGTTAGTTAATAAATAAATCCTTTATGTTCATAACTTGTAGCTTGTCTTGTTCTGCCTGTGATAAACCTTTTTCCAGTTTTTTTCTCTGGGAGAGGTTGTGGGTGAATCTCTGGCATCCAGCCAGGGTCAAACCACGACATCTGGTTATTACATTCCTTTAGTCCCATCACGTAGCTGGGAGTGCAGCACCTCACCCTCCAAAACATCATATAACAGCGGAACTTTATATCAGGTCAAAGATTTCCTAAGCAAGGAACTGAATGATGTTATTGCTCCTGACCTTTCACTTCTTTCTCTACAATCTGATAAAATCAGGTTGGCCTTTATTAAACATATTGGCCGCTTATGTGTAAGAGTCATCCTTAGATGACCACAGATGAATCCCACAGTAAATTGGAAATTAACTCATTAAAAGAGTTAATCTCACAGTAAATAGGAAATCAAATTTCTAGTGGAAAAATGCAGTAGCTGGTGGGGAACTGATGAAGTGAAAACAAGAGGAACCCGTTCCTCCTCTTACATCCTTTGCTTCCTCAGGCCATTCCCTCCTTTCTGGTTGGGGCTGAATGCTGGTGTTAGGGAATGGAAACCAGAGCAGTACAGCACTGCTCTGCCTTCCTTATCACAGAAACTTAGTTTATGTATAGGCACTTTTACCCTTGTTCATAACTTTGCTATGGGACCCATTCAAGCCTTGTTCAAAATCAGCAATAAGATTCAACAATGGCTGGGCCAACCTCTGGGGGACCTTCCAAAATGAGGACAAATTTCAGGTTCCTCTAGATACCTTTTCCTGTTGATGCCTTCTTTTAGTGGTTGGTTTAGTGGTGGACTTGGCAGTGATGGGTTTATGGTTGAAACCAATGATCTTAAGGGTCTTTTTCCACCTAAATGATTCTGTGATTCTGGAGGATGCTCCATCTGATTGCTCAGGCAGCTCCAGAGTACAGTACCAGCAGCTCATCACCCAGGTCCTCCTACATCCCAGCCATCCAGACACTGTCATCTGTGGCTGCAAGGTAGGGATCCCACTGCTTTCAGCCCCAGACAAGTCTTCTACAGCTCCAGGACTCCTGGAAAGCTGTGCAGGAATGAAGGTGTAACATGGATCCCAAATAAAACATTGACAAGAAACTGGGAAGCTGCATTTGTTTCTGAATAGCCTTGGGGCATAAACAGCAAGAGGAATGTATGACAGAAATGCCAGCTGGGAGTGACAAGGTCTTGGGTGGGGTCTGGTTCTCAGAGAAAACCTTCTAGAGGCTGAGGGGAGAGAAGGAAATAGAGAAATGCCTTTTGCCACTTAGTAAAGGAAAAAATAACCACAACCTTAAAAAATAAGATTTAAAAATAAAATAGAAAATAACTATAAGCAAAGGATTAAAGAAGATTTCTGTCCTTCATGTTTCCTCGCCTCACCACAAAAAAAATTGTTGTGGTCAAGTTTTTTATATTGCAGGATTTCAAATAAAGTTGACTTTTAAATCTTCTCCTGACATCTGGTTTGTAATTAATGGAGCAGTAAATAGGAAAGAGACAGAAACTCCCTTAGAAGCCTTTCCTTCTGATATGTGACACTCCAGCAGTGTAGCTGGATGAGGGATAGCACCCCCAGGCTCCAGCACTGACACAAACAAAATCCAGGCTGTTTTTGGTGGCAACACGAACTATTTTATCTTCCCCCTGAATGAGGCTGCCAATTATCTTGCTGCAGTTGGGGATTTGATGCTGGTGACAGACATGGGAGGAAATATCTGCATTATGAGGATATGGATTGTCTAATATAACTGACCATGCTAGTACCTTAATTGTGTTTTGTTTTACCTGAGGACAATCTGCTTTGAGGGGAAAATTATGTTAGCTGCTGTGTTTTCTTCATTGCTTAAATACTAACCAATAGCTTTCTGTAAGGGAAGGTATAAAAAACTTTTCTGTGAAGGTACTTGGGCTAGAGGGATTTGAAGACACTATGAGAACATTCAACCCTCCTCTTTGTTCACAAATTAAGTGATGCTGTGAGTTCACCATCTTGCTGTCACTAAGGTGATACTGGGAGGACAAGGATGCTGTGGCTCCCATCCCTGCTTCATAAGTCAAGAGCTGTGTAAGGGCCAAATGAGCACTCTTGTGTTTTGGTCCTTTCCAGGGAGCAGCTTGACATTCCCAAACCTATACAAGAAATTAGAGAGTCCTGATGGGACCATTACGACTTTTGTTACTTCATTACAAACTTCAGCTGGATTTCAGTTCACACCCCACAGGCTGAAGCCATTTGCCATGACAAATTTGCCTGCAATGGAGTTATTTATTGATCTCACCATGTCATAGACAGGAAGATTTGGCTTCCTTCGGCATGAGACACTCAGCAGTCTGTTCCCTACAAGCATTATTATTTGCTGCAACTCACTGAAAAAAGATCTCATTGGACAGAAGGTTGTGGTTAGTAATTATCTGACTAGCAATAGTGGGTTTCAGGGAGGCTGTTGCAGCTGCAATCAGCACAGAAGTGTGTGCAGACAGGTGGACAGTTCTGTATGCAAAGAGAACGACAAGAGACCAGAAGAAAGGACAGCAGGAGGGTGGGAGAAATGAAGATCCTGCATGCTGCCTGTGCTGCATGCTGGGCTGGGAAGCTCCACGCTTTACCTCCTGTAAAGTTCAGGCAGGACAGAGAAACATGCTGTTTTCCTGCTTTCCCAAAAGGACTCAATCTACAAGGCTTTTGGAGAGCAAAGATCAGGACCAGGGGAATCACAGTCACAAACACTTTGATTTGTTATGGTCACACTTCATCCTGTTCTTGTGCTGACACTGAAGCACATTCAGTTCTGCAGGGACATGGTGCAGGGAGCAGAGCCCTCATGAAAATATTTACTTCTTCTTTCCTGCCTTTTCCCCCACACCCCCCCCAAGCCCCAGTGCAAATGCCACCTTATTCAATAAAATTCCTGACTCAGAGGTGCAACAGGCAACTCCTCAGGACTGCAAGACCTTTCTCCCATCCTTACTTTATGATTCTCTATTTCTCCCTTCATTTTCTTCAGGCCCCATCGAATTTCTAGGTTCCTTTCCTGCTAGAACTGCTATTGCATCTTTGCTTGCCAATGCAAAGGAATGGCAGGATTTGTTGTGGAATAAGGTGCAGGTGACCTGGGCACTGCAAAGCAGATGGCAGTGCAGGAGCCACCATTGCCAGTTACAGTTGCAAAGGGGCAGATAGAGCATGGGAGAGGATGTTAAGGAAAACCAGTGGCAGGGAGCAGGAGAAGTGAAACAAACCAACATGTAAAGCTGGCTATAAAGAGTAGCAGAGCAGCACCATAAGGAAACAAGCACGAAAATTGCATTACAAGGAAATAAACCACGTCTGAGCTGGGTGCCTGCATCTCAGAAAAGCAACAAGGAGTGTGACAGCTTCCAAAAGGAAACAGTGATTCATCTCTTTGCAGGGATGTGATGGAGAAGTGCAAAGGAAAGGCAGCACTGAGCCAGAGACCTGCTGCTCTTTTCCGACTGTGCACCTCCATCTTCTGAGCCCAGTCACTCTGTTCATACCTCAATGAGACCTGGCAAATGCCCATCATGCAGGAAACTTCAGAGAGGTGACGCCCCGTGCTGGTTCTCTGCAGGTGTGTCAGGCTGCAGACTCTGACTGGTTTTGGTGGGTGAACACACATGGGCAACCCTGGGGGCAAAGGCAAAATGCTCTGCTGGCTGACGAGGTAGGAAAAGGGAAAATGCAGCAGTGCTTCAGAATGACTCACAGACAAAGCCCCTCTTCAGCTGCATTTGCCTCTCTGGAAACCAGTGCCTGCACAGACAGCAAGGGCAGTAGTGGCTGGAGGATGTCCCCAGCAGAACCTGAGGGGAAAAGCAGCACCAAGCCAAAATCATCAAGCATATATCTCATTGTTTGAAAATATGTTTTCCACTTAGGACTTAGCTCTGTTTGCTTCAAAGTCAGGCAGGGGACTCAAAAACAGCATCAGGCTCCAAGTACTGCAAACATAAGTGATTCCTAGCAATTGACATATAGGATTCTCTACATACATCTGTTTTGCTTCTTTCATGACATTTGATTAAAGTTTTGCTTTCCTAACTATTAATTAAAGTGCTTGGAGGCAAGGCCTGAATTTCACTTCACCTCCCAAGCTCATTGGCTCCATTCTCCTCCTCCTCCTCCAAATATGTTTTGCTATAAATTACTGGCACCGTTTCTGTTGATAGTCAACATAATCAAACATTTGTAAGCATGCTGTCTCTTCAATCTGTTCAGTTGATGCACTTTACCTGATCTTTCATTAAAGTAATCAAAACACTTGCTGTGCCACGTCTAATGAATGTTGCATGTATGATTAAGTACTTTCATTCATATTGCAAGTTTGATTTAATGTAATCTGCCTTTCAGACAGCCATTAGCCTAGCTCCTGCGTGAATTCGATTAATTGGCTGAATTCTTCCAGATGTCCATTAAGTATTACAGGAATTTCTATGTAAAAACAGCAGGGACCATCTAGCGGAGAAGCAAACAATGATACGTTATATTGCTGCCATGACTTACAAAAAGCTGGATTCATTTTCATTAATAAAACATCTGTACTGCTGCACAGCTATGCATCAAGATGCATTTATTTTATATGTTTATTTCTCTTATGGCTATAAATAGACAGTTAAATAGAAGCACAGTATGTTCACTTGGAAGACACACAAACAAAACTGTATCAGAAATGAAAATCGTAATAAAGAACATTGGAGTTAGGACTTAAAGTAAGTATTGGGTGTTGTAACAAATACGGCAGTGGCTTCTATGGCTTTGTGATATTTCTTAGCATAAAGACATTTTTCTTAGGCCACGATTAATCTGAAAAATGGTCAGCTCCTGGGTTGAAATGTCCTGTGCTTGGTTTATGTTTATATAGTTTATTGTACCTTTAAGTGGGAGGAAAAGTGCAGTTTGCCATTTTTAACTGGTATGGGGTAAAGAGAAAAATTGTCTTTAAAATAAATAGTTGTTCTTCATTCTCAAAATTACAATATTTTTTTTTTTACCATAAAGTTGCACTTCAAAAAGGAATCGCTTTTTTCATAAAAAGCAAAGCCCTCAAAAGGCAAGTTTGTGTTTCAGTGCCTACTGTACCCAGCCCACGCAGGGGGTGGTGCTGTTCCAGGTGATGGGGAGGATGCCTCCTCAAGCAGAAATAGCTGCCTTCACTTTCTGCTGACCTTGCTAGATCCAAGAGCACTATTCAAAGTATCATGTAATATCTCAGGACCTCCTTGACCCTTTTGTCCTCTCCACCCACCTACCCTTCTCATCCGTGTGAATGAGCTCATGGGCCTGACTGGAGAAGCCTGACAGGATGCTGGTCCTGAGCTCAGCAGAGCTCCATTTTCTTGAATGTATGGCACGTCTCCTCCAACTCAGGGAGCTGCAGGACTCTATCTCTCACCACTTGAAATCATTGGGCTTTGTCGAGGTCAGTCTGACTAGGGAAGTTATTCTTCCCCTGTACTCCGCGCTGGTCAGACCACATCTTGAGTACTGTGTGCAATTCTGGGCTCCCCAGTTTAAGAGGGATGTTGAGCTGCTTGAGAAGGTCCAGAGAAGGGCGACAAGGATGGTGAACAGACTGGAGAACAAGCCCTATGGGGAGCGGCTACGGGAACTGGGACTGTTCAGACTGGAGAAGAGGAGGCTCAGAGGTGACATCATTGCTGTTTAGAACTACCTGAGGGGAGGTTGCAGTCGGGTGGGTGTAAATCTCTTCTCTCAGGCTGACGACACTAGAACAAGAGGACATGGCCTTAAGCTACACCAGGGAAGGTTTAGACTGGATGTTAGGAAGAGGTTTTTCACAGAGAGAGTGATCTCTCAGTGGAATGGTCTGCCCAGGAAGGTGGTGCAGTTGCCATCCCTGGAGGTGTTTAAGAGAAGACTCGATGAGGAGCTCAGTGATACGGTCTAGATGGTGGGAGGCTTGGATGGATGGAGCGTGGTGCCCACGGTTCCACGCTTGTGGGCCCGATCCCTGGGTGGGCGTTCACTTGGGAGTTGGACTCGATGATCCTCGATGTGGGTCCCTTCCAACTCAGAATAACCTGTGAACCTGTGACTCAGGAACTGAGAAACTGAGGAACTGCAGCAGTGTTGCAACTCTCCCTGGTGATGCTCAGACAAGTAGTTCCATCTCACTCAGGGAATAGCATCACACTCTTCTATCTCCTCCCTGTCTTGTCTTTCCCAACTGCTACACAGCTTTATAAGTGTGTTTGGTCCTTGACTTATCACTCCTGTGCTGGGGAAATTGTTGCTGCTTTCCACCACTGACTCCCCTGTCCAAATTAGCAGCAGCTCGTACAAGCCAGTTCATTTTCAAAGTCTGTTTAATAGATTGTGGATTTACAGGAGACATCTTAAACAATGTTGTTCAACAAAACTCAAGCTGTACAACAAAAGATTGAGATTTACTAAACTGTGACTCCTTTTTGTTCCAACAGAGTCACTACACTGGTCAACAGCTTGCTTCTTTATGTACACACTCTCCTTTGCTTTCACTTCTGTTTTTCGCTTTTGTTCCTGTGTTCTCTATTATCCTCCTATAGCAAAGGCACCCATAACAGTCCTGTACTATTAGTATATTATATTACCAATATTATCTGTATTCTGCTATGAAAAACACTAAATTTTCTACCATAGTTGTGCTTCGAGCCTTTGCTCCAGTACCCACATAATCTCATAGAAGCCCTGTTGTACCTAAATCACTCCACTAGCCCATTGCAACTGTCTCCTGCTGATGACAAGAGAAAGCAAAACACAGAGAACTGATTGCCTACTTTGATTTCTGTTACAGACAAATTTTATTAGCAGGGAGCAGTGGGTTGGCTAGAGAAGGGGAGCAAGTGGCGAGCAGGAGGTGAGGCAGGCATTTCTCGGCAAGCCACAGCAGCTTCCACAGAAGCATCACTTCACCTGTTTCAAATCTGACTCTCAATGCAACGAGAACAGTTTCCAGACTTTTGCAGAGCAGAAAATGGTGTAAATATTATCTATACCAGCCTAAAAATGAAATACAGCAAAGCAAGCCAGTCCTGTGTGTTTTTCAAGACAAATGTGGGAAAGTCACATCTTTAGAAACCCGAGAGACTGAAAAATTAAATCAGGGGGCTTTGTTATTTATGTTTTTCTAATACAAATGTTTTGAAATCCCTGCCTTTCATGTGTCTCTTACAAATAAGCAGAAATGTGTGATGAGTCATCTTCGCTTTTAATTCCTTTAATAGATTCTTACCTCACCCAGTAATATCTAAACAATTCTCATTTCTGTAACAATCCCTTCCTCAGTGGTAAATATTGCTCTCAGACAACATCTTTTTTTGAGCTTCATTATGTTCACTCTCGGGCTGACTGATTATACTTATTTATTTAAAAGAACAAAATGACAGCAAATGCCTGCATTTATCATATCTCCCCTTTACATTGTATATAATATATAAATTTTATATACTCTAGTCTATATAATACCGCATATTATAAATATTGTATTATATATATATATTAGATTAATTATATATTATATTAAATGTATTTCACGAAGAAGACCCATCACTCTCACAGTTTTGAATAAAAAAGCTGTCCTTCCTTCCTAGCCATCACTCCACAAGAAAGGAATACTGAAAGGCGATGGTAGCATCTAACCTCTCTTGCTAAATGAGACTCCTCTGACACTAATGGAAGATTTGGCAAAGACAAGAAAATAATTTATGAACTATTTGAATATTTTCAATTATAAAATTAAAAAACATTTGAGAATTATTATGAAGAAAGAAGCAATGAAAATGCCACTCTAAGGGATGGTGAAATGGTATATGTGGAACCAGTCCAAGAAACATAAGGATGGGTCTGAGTCTTCTTGAAGTATCAAAGTATTACCTATCTCACTGAAGACCTTGCCAAAAAAAATTAACAACTTCTACACAAAAAAAAGTCCTCAGTGTTTTAAACTAACATTTCACTAATCCACCATTTGTGGAGTGGCTTCTGTTTGTGTTATTTCTGTGTCCTAACTGAATCCTACAGTGGCACTCGCTTCTGTTCACTGGCAACCACATATGGCCCTCAAAAGAGAGGTGCTAACTGTCCCACAGTCATAACAAAAGGTTTTTGAGATACCTATATGGATTATAATCAGCATAATTATAAAAATGAAGGGCAATTTGGCCTCAGGGAGCTGTAAAATACATTTTAAACTAGGCCATTGATATAATAGAGACAAGATGAAAAACAAGAGAGGAGGGCAAAGGTTCAGCTGTGTGGCCATTCTGGGAACTGACTGAAAAACAAGAACAAAGCTATTCAGAGCAGGTCATTAAAGAAAAAAAATCTTAAGCGAGGCTAAAAGATAGGAAATAGAAATATGACACGGTTGCTTACAAAGCAGAGGTCAAAAAGACATCAGTAATTAATGATGAAAAGATAAAGAACCAAGCACTTAATTTCAAAGAAATAGTCAGGGAAGGCATAATGGTACTCTGAGCAGGAAAAAAAGACTTTGCAGAAGTAAATGGAAATGAATAAGATCTCAATAGTCGGAAAAATGGATAATTGAAAAAGTAGAAGAACTGAAAATTGCTGTAGAAATTCACCTGGAACATATATCAGTTATTTAGGACTGAGGTGAAATACAGTTTTGAATGGATCCATTTCTTTCAAAGGGACATCCAGGCACACACTGCCAATTTTGATCAGATATTTTTCCACTGTAGTTTTTGTGCATGGAAAATACAGGTGAAAATATCTACCATGTTTGGAAGTTTAGAGACTACTTTCTGTAATGCAGACCAATGGATTTTACTTCTGTTTGATCAGGAGATGCCTACTGGAATGAAAGGAGTGGGAAGTAGAAGATAAGGAAAATGGAGAAGGCAGATGTTTTGAAACAGCAGATCTAACCCTGCTAGCACCTTCCTTTGCTTTCTCTTGTTTTCTGAGATTCAGCTTAGATAAGTGAAACTAGATAATCATAAAATCATAGAACAGTTTGGCTTGGGATCAATGTTAAAGATCATTTAGTTCCAATTCCCCTGCCACAGGCAGGGACCCCTTCAACTGCAGCAAGTTGCTCAAAGTCACGTCCAACCTGGCCTTGAACACTGCCAGGGATGGGGCATTAACAGCTCCTCTGGGCAACCTGTTCCAGTGCCTCATCACCCTCCCAGTAAAGAATTTTTTCCTAATACAGTCGGGTCTCCTATACCATGGTACTGTGGGTCTTGCACCCTACCCGCAAAGCCCTCCATCGGTGTAGAATGGCAGCTCATTAATATGCAAATTTGCCCTGCACCCTTACATCACCCCCCAGCCCTCCGGTACTGTTTCTGCACTGCCCTGCTGTGTATTGGTGTTTGTGTCTGTTTCCCAGGGCCCACAGCCACCCCATGCTGGGGAAAAAACCCTTTCCACTCAGCTGGGAACACTGGTGTCAGGGAGCCGCCTGTGCTGCTGTCCCGGTGTCTGTCTGGGTGGGTAGACCTCAGAGAGTCATTCAAGAAATGCCTCGGAGAGTCATTTGAGAAAGTCTCGGACACCACATCTAACCTGAGAGTGTGTAAATCTTTCATTACTGCACGCACCCTCTTCGCTCCAAGCTCTGCTCAGAGCAGAGTGGAGCAGGATGGGGAGAGCTGACGTGGGTGCAACGGCAGGGGAACCTGCTGTAGCCTTCTCATGTGGAGCAGAGGGAAGGGGATTGATATGAATATTCATGACTGTCTAATTTGAATATCCATGTGTGTCAGGTCGCGCAGGCACTGTTGCAAAACGCGGCCTCCTTAATTGCTGAAAAATCATGCCATGAAGATGTGAAGCTGCTATCTGGGGGGTGCAAAGTGGAAGAGGGCTCACTGTATCTAATTTTACATGCTGTCTTTCAGTTTGAATCCATTTCCCCTTGTTCTGTCCCTGTATGCGCTTTTACAAAGTCCGTCTCCATCTTTCTTGTAGGTTCCCTTTCGGGTGCTGAAAGGATGCAATCAGGTCACCCCAAAGCCTTGTCTTCTCCAGGCAGAACAACTCCAGTTGTCTCAGCCTTTCCTCACAGGAGAGGTGCTCCATCCCTCCTATCATCTCGATGGGCCTGCTCTGGACTTGCTACAGTAGGCAGATGTTCTTCCTGTGCTGAGCACCCCAGAGCTGGATGCAGCACTCTAGGTGGGGTCTCTCCAGAGCAGACAGAGTGATGGACTCACCTCCCTTGATCTGCTGGCCACGCTTTGGGTGCAGCCCAGAACACAGTTGGCTTTCTGGGCTGTAAGTGCACATGGCCAGCTCATGTCCAGCTTCAGATCCACCAGCATCCCCAAGTCCTTCTTGGCAGGGCTGCTTTCAATCTGCTCATCCCCCAGCCTGTACTGATACCAGGGGCTGCCTTAACCCAGGTGCAGCACCTTGCACCTGGTCTTGTTCAATCTTATGAGATTCCCTTGTGCCCACTTCTCAAGCTTGTCCAGTTCCCTCTGGATGGCATCCCACCCTTCAGGCGTGTCAGCAGCATCACTCAGCTTGGTGTCATCTGCTAGTTTGCTGAGGGTGCACTTGATCTTTTTGTCTATATCATTACTGTAGATATTGGGAACACTGTTCCCAATATGGACTAGTGAGGGACAGCACTTGCCATTGATGTCCATTGGGACTCTAAGCTGTTGAACGTGGAGTGTAAAACTGCAGTGGACAGCCTGGATCATACAGCCTCAGTAAGTAATCTCTTAAGCTGTAAAAAGAGGAGTTCATCTCATGAAAATAAAAGAAATATAAAAAGGTGAGGTGAAGGTATGACTTTCCTGCAGTCACTGGTGCAGGAGATTGTCCCACCACTTCCACCTGAAAAAGATGAGGAAGAGGGAATAATCTATCTTACAGAATTGTTTCAGTTTATTTCTGAGTTAAGCTGTTGCTTTGTTTGGTTTTTCTTTAGCCCAAGAACTGCATGAGGAGACTCCTTTTTAAAAAATCCACAGTTGTGTTAAGTGGCATCTTATGCAGATCACATTTTTCAGAATAACAAAACCTAACCTTCTTCTTTTTTGCTTGAGTCCCCCGATGCTGCTAAGCATCCCAGTATGTGGAATGGCAGAGCCCTGCAAAGACGCATACAGTGCAGTGAAAAATTTATCTACTCCTCTGAAGAAGCTGCTGCACCAGAGATTTGATGTATTACAGTTATACCCCCTCATTTTCGAGGAACAGGTCATGCCACAGGCCTCGCAAAAAGCCAAACTTGCAAAGGTGTGCAGGTCATTAATATGCATGCAGGCCACACCCATTGCTCCACCCCCCGGCACTCCGGAGCGCTGCGGACAATTTTCTTCTTCTCCCCTCGGGCTCTCTGAGCACGGGGGAGCAAATGGAACCGTTTCTGAGCCCCCTCTGGCTTGGGAGACACGCCCCCACACCCAAGAATCTGTGGGCTTCTCCAGGCTGCTGCGACCACACGCTTACGGCCCAAACCCCACGCCGCTGCTCCCTCTCCCCAACCCCGGTGCTCATGCCCGGGCGTCCCGGCATGGCATCCCAGCTCTGCGGCCGCCCCGCACTGGCAGCCCGAGCCGGCAGCCCTAGCAGGCCGGGCGTCGGGTGCTGGCAGCCTCCCCGTGGTGTCCTGGCCCCGTGGCTGTGGCACACCAGCAGCCCTGGCAGGCCAGCGTGGAGCCAGGACACCATGCCAGGACGCCCAGGCATGAGCACTGGGGTCGGCGGGGGAGCAGCGGTGCAGGGTTTGGGCTTTGAGCGCACAGTCACAGCAGCCCGGAGNGGGAAAACCCGCAAATGGTTGAATCAAAACTGCGAGAAATTTTCCTCGCAAATGGGCAGGGTCATAATGCAGAGGTCACAACGCATCGGGGATTCACTGTATTAGTAATGCACCAGCCCACCCACCAGACAGTGACTGCCCCAGACCTATCAGAAGGATTGATAAGCACATCACTTCTGTTCTGCAGAGTCAGCCACTGTAATTCCCAGGGGCTGGACCACGATGCTGAACCTTTACATGAAGGAGTAACTTGAAGTGCTATGGACTGTAAAATATAGTGAGGCTGCGCTGGGAGAGGAATGGTGACAGATCTACCTGGTACAGTCTTGAGCAGTAAAGGTGGGCATATGTGGTATCTTCTCTCTGTAAAGGTGACCATATTTAGCAGAAAATACATGGTTCCATCTCTCAAACACACTTTTTCACTAGTACATCTGCTTCTGGATCCAGGGAAAGAGAGTCCATGATGATCTGCATTCCAGTGGGACCTGGGAGAACCAAGAGTATCTGTCCTGACATGTCCAGAAACAAAACAAAAGACATCCCAACAGCTGTAGGTGTTCAGTGAAGGCATAAAGCCCTTGAACGCCATAAATCACTTCGAGAGTGCGTCCCTCTCTAGATGCTGAGCCATAATCCTTTAGTGCCCAGTGCTCAAAGAGGCTTAATCCCTTTCAACAATGGGATGAGCTGCAGGCTGTGTCCTTTCAAGATTTACATAACACCCCAGCACATATGTCTTTTGAGAGGATAAGAGCTGCTTAGTACATCCTGCATTCCCCTTTTTACAGCTGTTTTTTTCACATCCATGTCTCTCTTCCCAGTGGGAAACCCCAAGTTAACAATGCTGCCCTCAACCCACCAGCACCAGCGTGCTGGTTATGAGCTTCACAGCTGGCTGAGCCCAGCAGAAAACACTTCTGCACCCAGTGTCCCAGGTGTGGCCCTTGCCCTTTAACACAAAGCATCTTCTTGTGGCCACCTCCCTGCAACCCCCACCAAATACACACAGGTTTTGTGTCCTCTAAAGACACCACAGCAGAAATGTGTAAGATGATGCTTGAGTCAGAGGCAGTTGTGTGGGGAAGGGCAATGGCTAACTGGTATCTGTTATCTCTTGTGAAAAGCAAGGCATGGACACAACATATTATTTAATCTCGCCTCATCCTTTATTGGCCTTTTTATGTGCAATTCTTCTGCTGTACACTTACTTTAAGGATGATCTCCATCACAAAGCTCCACAGCTGTGCTTCATTGCTGCAGCACTACAATAGGCCACATTTCAGTTGGGTCAGTATGAATACTGTGCCCACCTGAATGAAGTTTGCTTTCAAATAAAACTGTTTTCTGCTGAAGTTCTTAGGTGCTTTGAAAGGGAGAAGCAAGCCTGACATCAGTCTTCCTCACTATAATTACTGCAAGTGTTTTCTTCATGCCAGAAATCTCCCATGGATGCAACAATCAATTCTCAGGAAAAGAATAGGTGAACAACTAACACATGTGAACTGAAAAGAGAAAAGAGGTATGAAATAAAGAGAAAAAAAAAACCCTACAAAAACAACCTACAGTGAAAATTACCCCAGTTTTTAGCTATCAGCTGATATCCTTGCATCTTCCTCTTCCCATCAGCTGTGTTTCCTTGTCCTTCTTTTTCGACCCTATATCGCCACCTTGCCCCCCCAAAAAAGGGAAAGATTGTCTGTCAATCAGTATCTTTCAGATTTAACTACTTTTGGGGAGGGAAGGTAGGTAAGCAAACAAAAATACAAATACAAATTTGCGTTTGTTTGTCAATCTAGTTATATATTCCATAATAGTATCCATTAATCTTAAAGAAAATAAAAATTACCAATAAAATAAGAGTTGCTGGGATTGCTAGGAAGAATTTTGTGACAGGTGACTTCCTGCTAATAGCCCCTTACACACGATGTTGTGGAAGAGAAAGAGGTGAAAAAACACTGCTATAAGCACTATGGCCATTTAATCCTTAACATGGGAATGTATTTCTGCTCTTTTCCCCTCCCTAGATTCATTTTATGTTCCCATCAGAAGGTTAATTGTGTTAGCAGGAGTTACAGCCACAGGGGAAAGATGTGATTGAACGCTGAGTGCAGTTTTAGCTGATAACCTCTGAGTGAGTGAAAGGGCAAAAAAAGGGGTTGATCTTCTCTAAAGGGATTGTCAGTCATTCAGGAAAAAGTGCAGCTGTGGGAGAAACAGCCTTATCTCCCAGGACATGAAGAAGAGAAGCTATCAAAATAATCACAAAGCTACACTCATCCCAGGCTCCATGTCTGTGCCTGTGGCTCTGACAGTGGAGTTAACTGTGATTAGTTGGCTTCTCTGTGTGTATGAACAAGCAGACCCTGATTTGATGCACATTCTTGAAGACCAGTTAGATTGCGTGAAAATGTGTAATTAACATCAACAGATCCCAAATAATTATTGCTCTAAAAAGTTGGCGTGAAATCTTAACATCTTTTAGTTTGATAGCACAAATCCCATTTGCTGGATTGGGGGCATGATTGCATGCTAAGGTTTTAGGTAAGACTAGCAGTGAAATCTTTCACACACATTTAAACTTAATCGAAAAGGTCTATAAAAGGGTCTGCATGAAAAACAAGGAGTTCTCTTTCCTTGGTCATTTCAGCCCATGTCTGAACTCATCCTGGAAAATTACATAGGATTTATAGTAAGTAGCTTGGAAAAGAAGAACTGGGGGGGGTTAATATATATTAAATATTTCCACAAGGTGCAGTTGATGAGAGTAGGCATTTTTCGAAGTGTTTGCATACACAGAGACAGGACAAAGGATCAGTGCTAGAATATGAGCTGTGAAGTTTGTGTCTGATTTCTCAAAGGCACACTGTGGATTCCAGAAACAGAAAGCCTTCTCCTTCTTCGCACTCCAAGACTACCTTAGAAATACCTTGTGAGCAATCCAGAAAGGGGTTTAGGTGCTGTTACCATTTGAATTTCAATTTTCCTTCTCTACCCTGTCGATGGAAGGGATTCTAAGCCTCCAAAAACTGGCAGACCCTTCCTGTTCAGACTGTTGTTCTGCTGCCTTTACAATGAAGATCCTTCTCTCATATGCAAAGCTAAAAATACAGATGCTTGTTCAGTTAAAGCCATAATATAAAAATGCAGTCTTGCAAGAGAGAAATAAGTAGATGGAAAAACAAATGCTTACACTTTTGCTTTTAAATGCCAAAATATAAACATGGCAATCTTTTCCCCCAAAGCTTCTAAGTGCAAAAAAAGGTTCTGTAATATTAACATCCACAGTGAAATTTGAACAAAACAACTAAAATGCTTATTGACTTGGTAGCAGGGAAACCTAGTTTGAAATATTTGATCCTAACACCAGCTAAGCAAGTATGTGTAAAGTGTAAACCCTGCACTTGTTGATTTCTGAGATAAAAATCAATAAAACTGTCCATAACCTATAACTCTTTGGTTTTCCTCTCCACAGAGATCAAAAGAGAGTAATTAGATTTCTGCCTGACTAGCAGGAGTAGAAAACTGTTTCATTTTGGATCAAAACCTTCCCAGTGGATCACACCTTCTATCCACTGCCTATCAACACTTAACAATTGCTTCTGTATTTGACTTTGACAGAACTACTAGAATGTTACTATCTAATTTTCAGTGTAGTTGATACAGGGGTTTGATGCTTTATTCTAGTGACAGATTTTAAAATTAATTCTTCTCACTTGTATTTTACATTTTTACATTTTTACTCTGCCTGGTGTTTTGTAACAGCCAGCCTTGCTAATGTGATAAATAATTAAAAAACCAAAACTACAATACCCATCCAACCTCTAATTTACAACAGGCAAAAAACCCTTAATCTATTATTGATGATCCAGCCTTTGGACTCAGATATCGCTCTAAACAAGCAGTTGTCTGCCTTAGATTGTCTTTGCATTTCATATTCAAATGAGGTGGATCCCGTTGCATATATTTTCATATGATGACATTTTAATATCACCAGATGCTATTGCCTGCCTAGGAGATAACTGCTCCAAATACAGCCCCCTTCGCCATCTAAGCACAATGATATTAAGAGATGAACAGAGAGCTGGTCATGTATTAAAAGAGCTGTTTTATAACACTCGTTAGCATCATGGTGTTCTCACATTTTAACAGACCCATGTAATAATAATCGNATCTTTCTTAACTAAGCAGCTTTTTGAACAGGCTGGGAGCATGAAATATCAAATAACAAATAGCACTTACAAAAACTTCACATGCTAGATAAAGATTAACATGTTAGAAAATATGTGACAGCTTAAGTTCAATGTAATGAGCTGTGATAATGGACAATTGCAATAAATTCATGTCTTGGTGCAGAGGACTCTGTCAGATGAAATCCAGACAGGACAGTCACCTGCAAGTTCCCACTGATTTACTCAGTGGAAGAACTTGGGAGCATTTTGCTCACCTGTTTACAAGATTAACAAACCTTCCCATTCTTACAGCTCTGAGCCTTTTAAAAATTAACCTAATTTTCAAAAAATAACTGAAACTTGCACTATTTGAACCTGGCCCCAACATATACAGTATTTGTAAAGAAGTAGCGTAAGATTTGAGCTTACCCTAATTGTATGCATTTAGACTGAAAATACCATGAGCTAGTACGTTTTTCACTATATTTGGGGCAGGATAAAGTACTCTAACCTCTAAAAAGGAGTGTATGACTAATGGTTATTGTTTTGACTATGGGGAGCAACTGCTGGAACTGGGACTGTTCAGACTGGAGAAGAGGAGGCTCAGAGGTGACCTCATTGCTGTTTACAACTACCTGAGGGGACGTTGCAGTCAGGTGGGTGTGAATCTCTTCTCTCAGGCTGACGACCCCAGAACAAGAGGACATGGCCTTAACAACGCATGGGGAGGTTTAGACTGAATGTTATAGGAAGAGGTTTTTCACAGAGAGTGTGATCCCTCATTGGAATGGTCTGCCCAGGGAGGTGGTGGAGTTGCCATCCCTGGAGGTGTTTAAGAAAAGACTGGATGAGGAAATCAGTGACATGGTCTAGGCGATGGGAGGCTCAGATGGATGGAGAGTGGTGCCCATGGCCCCAGGGTTGTGGGTTCGATCCTTATGTGGGAGTCGCTTGGGAGTTGGGCTAGATGATCCTTGTGGGTCCTTTCCAACTCGGAATAACCTGTGAACCTGTGACTACCTGTGGTTTCCCTGCCCCTGCTCAATGGCCACACACAGAGTTGTGTGCAGTCTTGGAGGCCTTTTTTTGTGGCATTACATCTCAACACCAAGAAATCCTTCAAATGGCATCAGAAGACTGGAGTAAAAGGGTGTGTGTTCTACCCCTCTTCTCCGAGCATTCGCTACAGGGAAATCTATGAAAAGTCCTATGGAAACAGACTGCTAAGTACAATCCACCCAGGCTGCAGGACCCTTCTCTCCTCTGGAAAGGGAATTGAGCAAGCTGGTGGAGACAATTAGCTAGTCCAGAATGTGTCTTGGTATGCCCAAAGACCTTCCAGTTTTGAATGATGAAATCCTCACTTGTTTGATTACAGCAGCCAAAATTGATTACAGCCATTGAGGTCCCATCATGGTCCATCCAGACCTGAATACAAGTCAGAGAGCCTCAAGCTTCTGACCATAAATCTGTGTTGTGTGACAGGATGGCATTGTGCTCAGGTTCAGAAGCAAGACGGACATTTTCCTCTCCCTGAAAGACCTACAAGTCAGAGCAGAGAGTCATGCTGACATGGCTGTACTACTGCACTTCAGCTCATTCACAAGGTCCTGCCTTAGGCAGGGATTTTGGCACTGTACTCCCCAGTATGACATCTAGGACAGTTCCAGCACGCCTGCTGAAGGAGCTCTTTACACTGGGAAAGTTTTGCATGTTTTCACAGCCACAGTTCAGATGCATGCTGAAATGCCAGAAAAGTGGACAAATGTCACTCTAAAGGCAGAAAAAAGGGCTACACTCCGTGCCTGGTGATGATTGTGCTCAGCATGCCAATTACCATCACCAAGCAGCAGTAAAATGCTCTAGGTTTGCACATTCATGTGCAAGGTGGTACAATTCGCCCCATTTTCTTTATCTATGCCCAGACTCACATCTCATCTCCAAATCCCAACAGTATTTTCACTGCAGAGACCAGCCAACACAATGGCTGTAGCACACGCCAAAGTGCTGGTACATACACTGAGCAGTGGATTCTCATGGCTTTGAATAGGGATGTGACTGTTCAACATGGCAGCAAATATTGCCAACTTAAATACACACTTCTGAGAGCCTTTTTTTTTAACCTCAGTGTTGTCAATTCCTTTTCCTTCACTCTTCTGCATTTTAAATGAGATTCAATTCTGTCTGCAGTTTTATTTTTCCTGAAGTGAAACATGTCTTTATCTAATCTTTATCCTTCATCAGTTTCCATTAAATCCTGATGATATGCCTTAGCATGAAAAAAGTCAGTAGAGATTTTCTGTGTTATACCCATTAAAGAGTTCCATAGATAGAAACAACTTTATGTGCAGGTCCACAGAACAATTTCCAAGTGGTAAAGCTGATTTAAGGAAGTCCCATCTTTCTTGATGAAATTCACTAGTTCCTCCCATTGGAGTTATAAAACTACTAAAACAATTGTGCAATAAACTGCACCTGTAAAGAACAAATGTGTCCTAGAAAATGGTATTTTTTAAAGTTGTGCATTGTGTTAAATTGTGTTTTCAGAATGGTTCAGGTGGTTAAAATGAACAAGGAACTCTTTGGCCATGTTCATAACTTAAGAAATCATTACACAGGACAAACCTGCATTTTGCTGCAATGTAGATGTGCCAGAGGATCCTGTCCTCAACAGCACCCAAAACCCAAGTCTTGGTTCTGACCTTTTGAAGGGCATAAAAGAGACACTTGGAGATGGGGGAAAGATAAAGCATGTGTCCTCATGCCTAGTTTTAAGCAGAAGCTTCCATGTTTTTGTGAATTGGGACTAGTGACTTCATTGAGAAATTATTTGTATTCTGTGTCAATCATTTCATTAGGTAACCTTGGCACCTAAGGAGGACAGTTCTAAGTGGCACTATATTAGCACAAAACCATTATTCACCTGACATCTCTGGAAAGGTGTTTGGGTACTTCATGTTCCCTCCATTGATTCTGGTTTTGTTGGCAAGAGAACTATTCTGGTCACCATCACTGTCCTGTTTCTCCCCTGCCTCATTCTTTCTGCTCTCGGAAAGAGAAACCTTCATGTCTTTATTAAAGTCACACCGTGAAGAAGTACTCCCTTGACATATAACAGGCTGAAATATAACAGACTTGGAAGAGTCTTGGCACCTTGTTCTATGATGCACCTTGATCTGCACTCTGTCTTTGGACAGCGTCTGTTTATGTGACAGATACACACTGTTCCCTTTCCATGGGTACCCAGGGTTGTGTGGCTGTTCCTGCTCCTATGCCTCGGCCCCGCAGGCATAGGAATTGCACACAAGATATTTCGAGGCAGGCAGTGTTCTTAGACCTTTCTCTATAGTTGCCAATTAGAAGATTAGCATCTTTTCTCTCCCCCTCTTTGCTATTAAATAGTCACACAAAAGCTGAGCTGACAAATTGCTCTCTCTATGATGTGGGACAAAGACAGACAATAGATCAACATCATTTGCTATACTCAAATCCTATTAATCACAGATTAATGAGAACATGTCGGGGGGGAGGGAAGGGGGAGAAATTATCAGAATGTGGGCATATTGTCTTGTTACTCATGTAACATCTGCTGTGGCTTTACCTCTAGTGTCATGTCATCTTTTATCACATTGAAATCATGTTTGTTCCAGAAACATAATTATGATAATGGGTCCTTCCTTTAACAATTACTGAGGTACAGTAGGATTACATATATTTCTTAGCCACTCAGTTTTAAAAAGAAAATATCTCTTAACTACTTTCTGAATGTTTCTATTAGTCATTATCTGATTAAGGTAGATGTGTTTATAGGCATTAATAGAAACTTGTTATTCTCTTTATTATTAATAATTATAATTTTATTCATTATTTCTCTGACAAATCACATGGGCAGCAGTAATGCTAGAGTTTATATTTCAGTTTTTAAGCTTAGAAAATTATTTCCCTTTGGGGTTTATCTTAAACTATTACTAATTTTTCATTAATTCACATTACAACAGTATTGGACCACGATGTTTGTTTTGAAAAATGCTGAAATCGAAAAATGTTTTCTATAGGTGAATTGCTTATCAATTTGTTCTCCCATTTTATTTTCTGCTGTCACCGTTGGTTAGGAATATTGTTCAGGTCAACAGCCTAGCACATATAATTGTCTCAGAGCACTGCACTGCTCAGCCTGGATGAAATCTATTTTAATCAATTCTTCCATTTGCCTTTAAGACCCAAAATCCAAAGTTTTTGGTTTAACTAATTAGAATTCTTCATGATGACTCCTAATGTTGTTATCCTCAATATAGAACAAGCTGCTTCACGGATAAATAGCAAAGCAATTATAACTATAATCAGCCGACAAATAAAGAGGGACTGCAGTGCACACGTGAGACCCTATATTTAAAAAAAAAATGTTGGCCCTTGCTCATCACGTCCCGTGTACCTATTGGTGGCTGCTTGGGAACGGCGGTGACCTGGCAGGGGCCGGGCTGGTACGAGCCGCCTCCCTGGCGTTTCAGCACCGCGAGGTGGGACAGCTCCACAGAGCAGACCCGGCACCTGCACCGGCATCGGCCCCGCCGCGCCTCGTCCCATCCCGTCCCGGTGCGCTTTCCCGAGTTACTCTCGCCTCCCCGACGAGCCCGGCGCCTAAATGTCGTTTGAATCTGCTCGTTAATTAATCCCTGTGCAGCCGGAAACTGCTCTTGCCACCACCGTGCTGGCTGCCCGCTGCAGCACCCAGCCCACAGGCGCCAGGTTCCCCTGGCAGGTGCCACAGCCGTCTCCCAGCATCTCCTGGAAAGCCCAGAACCATTCGCAGCTGGGTTCATAGCTGCTGTCACAGGGAACAGAGAAACATAGAAGGTGGCCAATGGGCATTGTTAAGGCTGCTACATCATAACCTCCAATATTCATTAGGATTTAGGCATTTTGGTGCAGCATTGCACACAGGAGCCATTGTTTACTTGGGATTTGGAGACCTATATCCTCTTCTTAAGGTAGGTCTCTTAGCTGTGTGCTTGGGAAACCAAAAAAGGCATTATGAGTTTCTGTAACACCATATTTTACACCCTCATACAACATGCACCCAAGATGCAGAAAACTAGAGTCAGTGCTTCTATCTGTCCAAGGAGAGTCCATCCTTCCCCTTTCTAAGAATGTCCCTCACCATCTGATGACAGAACACCATCCATTGCTTTCACAGGAATGAGGCCAGTGTTCTTGAATTATTTAAATACTCATGGAGAAGAGGGGAAGAGAGAAATCAACTTTGTTTCTTGATGTCTAAGAGACTCAGAGGAAAACCTAGCCACCCGCTCCAGTCCCTGTTCCAAGAATGGCTCACACTTCCTCATCCAGCAGTTGTTCTATATAGTATACCCTAAGGCAGGGCAGCCTACAGGAATATTTTACCCAGACTACAAGGAATCTGGTATGAAACCCCATATTTCTTATCCATCTCTGATGAAACAAGTTCAGTAGAGTGGCCTGGTTCCACCCAACATGGTGGCATACAGAAATAGAGATGGTGCACTGAATGTTCACCAGGTCTCCGCAAAATTAGTGGATCTCAGTACATTAGGAAGTCCTACTCTTTAGTTCTCGGTTTGGGCAGTTAACTGAATGAATGCACAGACAGATCTGAATCCGCCCAAATACTCTGCTGCTGTCACCTACATCCTGCATGACCAAATATAAAACCAGAGATAAGGCTGGCAGAGGTTTTTGCATCTGGGAAAGGGGAAGGGAAGTTAAAAAAAAAAAAAAAAGTGATGCCACTGGTGTTAAATGTGAAATCTGTCTTGAGGTTTCCAGTAGACTCCATGTACATGGCGGCAGATTCACCCTCCAGCTGAAAGGGTCCTGCTGAGGCCACTTTCTTCTGACAGAGAACAGTTCAGACTGGCAGCTGCTATGACCTGACTAGACTTGGGTCCTTCAAAGTATGGTCAGAAAGAAATGTTCAGGTATGTGGGACTTCAATATCCACAACAGAGGCACCTTCAAAGTAGGGAGACTTTGGGTAGCAGCTGCTCAAAATGTTCTTGAGGATTACACCTGAATTCAGACTCCTCATTTCTCTCCAAATTCTGCCTCCTTTTGTGGCTTTGGTCTGTAAAATGGGGATATATAGCCTTTCCAAGTGACTGGGAGGATAAAAGTATTCATGGTTTTGAGGTAATGGTGCTAAAATTCTGGTAATGGGGAACCAAAGATAGCTGAGGGCTGCTTACTAACACTGTGCTTCCTTTCTCAATAACTAATAGCATGTCTAGGCTTTGATGTTGATGGGTAGGCAGAAGAGAGGTCTTGATTAAAAGCATTAATTTACCTCTTGCAGATAACAGATTCAGATACACAGGTCTGAATCAGGAGTAACTGCATCAAAATAAACAGCCCCTGGGTAAAACAGATGTAAAAGAGAAGAGAATCAGACCCTGCATCTAGCAGATATATGACAAGGTAAATGGGGGAAACACAAGGAAAGTGAATTATTGTTATTATATCTGCACATTACATTCAGTACCATTAAAATCTAATGCTACAAAGAAAATAACTTTCAAGCTTACAAAGTATATGCAATAGGGGCTGTCAAGAACTCATTAGAACCTGTGAATGTTTCCTGTGTATATGTTGCCTTCATTTCAGTATTGATATAAATCAGGAGTAGCTTCATTGGCAAAAAAATGGGAAAAAAAAAAAAACAAACCAGGTCCTTCAGCTTTAAGGAAATTAACTGACTCAAGAAAACCTTTAAAAATTTTGAATTACATCTTAACATTTAATTTCATAATTTATCACCTTAGATAATAATGTTAAGAGATCTATGTTGATACAAACCATTGTGTTAATTACAGTAAAGGTAATCAAATTAAATTCAATTTCTGGAATCAATAGCATTTCTCCCAGTACCATCTCTAATTATGGCCATATCTTTCATTTAGAGTTTTATTAATACATATGTTATATCTGTCACCTTCTTCAGTTGCAAGCAAACTCACTCTATGTTAATTCACACCTGATAATCATTTTTCTTGTACTTACCTTCTAAACCTGATGATAGGATGTGTCAACACCCAAAGGATTTTTTGAGGACTTTGTGCAAGTTGTGTTCTTTTTATTTTAAATTTGATGCTAAATGACAGTTTCCAGTGATTTTAATTATAAAAATGGACAATAAAAATTAAGAGTAAAAAACATTACTCTCCTTGATGCAGGCTCCACTGTAACCTCTAGACATGTTGGGAAAGTTACAAAATCTGAGCACATCCTTGTGGGTCCCTTCCAACTCAGAATATTCTGTAATTCTGTATACTCGGGTAAAACTAGAAACATCATATTTTAGAAGCTGTTATTTTAGAAGTTTCTCTCATGCTTGCACAGAGATAAATAAGGCTAATAGTTATTTACACACAGTTTCCTCCTCCTTATAATCTGTTTACATGAAGTTTAGACCTAATACTCTAGAAAATTCCCCATGGCATCTGTTTTCCTGTTTATCACGTGTATCCACGATGTGTTATCACAGTCAAAGCATCATCTCCTTCAATAGACACCCTCATGACAAACTGCCAGTACACCATAAAGATTGCTGTGAGTGCATAATACCTCATGCTAATTTCCAGCACATTTCATCTCAGCAGTATTGCCACTCCTTACCCACCACATCATCAATGAACTTTTTCAAAGTGAAATAACCTTAATTATACTTTACCTTCAACACTGAGGGAAGTGATATCTTCATTAACTGTTGGGAGGCAATTTTCAGGTCAAGTTGCAGGTGTATTTTTTCATGAACTGGTGTTTTCAGGCAAGACAACATGTTGGAAAAATACACCCTTTTCCTCTGCTTTCAGTCATCCCTAAATAGATTATGAAATCAGTTAGGTTTTTGTGGTTTGGGGTTTTTTGTGAAAAAACACCTTTCATGTGACAATAACCAACTCTGGGAACAAAAGGTCAAGATGTTTCTCCTCATGTCACTAAATGTTAGCCATTTTATAAATAGGTGTCTAATCTAAATTACTTGGTTAAGTGCTGTGTTGGGTTTGCGGTGCCTGGTTTTTTTCTGGTAGTGGGGGGGCCCATGGAGGAGGCTTTTCTTCAAGAAGTTGCTGGAAGCCTCCCTCATAGAGCAAATGCCAGCCAGCTCCTGGCTGGGCCCACTGCCAACCAAGGCCAGGCCAGTCAGGAGAGATAGAGACACCTCTGTGATAACATATTTAAGAAGGGAAGAAAAAAAAGCAACAGCAGGAAGCAGATGGCTACAGGAGAAGAGCCGTGAGAAGTTGTAACAGCAATGCAGGCACCAAGGCCAGGGCCAAAGGAGGGGAATGAGGCGTTCCAGGTGTCTCCCTGCAGCCTGTGGTGATGACCATGGTGAAGCAGCTGTCCCCCTGCAGCCCATGGAATGGAGAGAACACAGGGATGCAGAAGATCAGCCTGTAGCCCGTGGAGAGAGGAGCCCACACTGGAGAAGGTGGATGCCAAAAGGAGGCTGCAGCCCATTGGAGCCCACTTTGGAGCAGAGTCCCAGGAGAGACGTGTGGCCTGTGGAGAGGAGAGTCCATGCAGGAGAGTAGAACTCTACCTGGTAGGATCTGTGCGCTTTGGGATGGGACCACGCTGGAGCAGCCATTGCTCAAAGAACTGCACCCTGTGGATTGATCCCCAGGCAGGAGTGTTTGGAAGAGCTGTTGCCCATGAGATTGGACTCAAGGTGGAGAGGGTCATGAAAGACTTTCTACCATGGGAGGGATCCCATGGAATGCAGGGAAATGGCCTCCTGCCCTGAGCAGCAACAGAGAAACACCAACTGCCTGGGTTTCCCCTACCCCTGTTCCCCCCTGTCTCCTGGAGGAAAGGGGAATGTGGTGTCTGTTGTAAGAGACAGAGGGGTGGGGGAGAAGGTTGCCTTTAAGATGATACTTCTCACGTTAAGCTCTGATCTTGTTAGAAATAAATCCTTTACATTTACAAAACTTCGGAATTTGTTTTGCCTGTGACAGTAAAAGATTTCTTTTAGTCCTCATTCCTGTTGTAGCAAAAACCCTTCAGTTTTTTTTTCCTTTTTCTCTCTCCCCCTGTTTGTACGGGGTGGAGGGGAGGGGAGGGGCGGGGAGTGGGGGGCGGAGAATGAAGGGAGAGAGGAGCTCACTGGAGATGGGTGAATCTCTGGCATCCAGCCAGGGTCAAACCACCACAAGTGCCTTTCACATTCAGTGGAGAGAGACACCTTCGGGGGCAACTCACTATAGCCTAAATCAGACCTTCTGGAAAGATTTTTTGGTCTTTATATGTATTTGCATATAAAGCATTAGACAACAATCTGGTTATCAGTGCTGTCACCATCAAAACATTTGCTCTCATGTTATTTTTATAGCAAAGTACCTAACTATAATATTTCCATTAACACTGTTATAAACAAATGCACATCCTTCAAAATATGTACTGTGAGTTATGCCTGCTTTCTGTTAAAAATGAAATTTAGATATAGCAAACTCACTAATAAATGGGGCTGTCAGACATGAACATCTTTAGCTGACCTGAGGTGAGATGGGGACAAACATTTCTACAGCTAAGCACCAGGTGCTCTCAGTCACCACCAGAAACAAGGAGCCAACAAAGCCCTCTGTTGAAAAGTGATTTCACTGAAGACATACAACACAACTGAACTTGTGGGCTGACAGAAGGACTCGGGGTGCAATATAACCCCCCTGTAATCCAGGAGGAGGTAGTCAGAGACTTGCTGAGCGGCTTGGATCCTCACAAGTCCATGGGACCAGATGGGATCCGTGTGAGGGTGATGAAAGACCTGGCAGATTAACTTGCTAAGCCACTCTCCATAATTTACCAACAGTCCTGCCTTACCGGTGATGTACCACAAGACTGGAAATTGGCTAATGTGACACCCATCCACAAGAAGGGCAGGAAAGATGATCCAAGTAATTACAGACCTGTCAACCTGACCTCAGTCACGGGTAAAGTCATGGAACAGATAGTCCTGTGTGCTATTATGCAGCACCTGAAAAATGACCATGACATTAGAACTAGTCAGCATGGATTTAGGAGAGGTAGGTCTTCCCTGACCAACCTGATCTCCTTTTATGATCTGGTGACTCACCTGGTTGACAATAAAAAGGC
>WEKX01000722.1:45356-123167 GCA_013390025.1 Pitta sordida
GAGGCTCAGAGGTGACCTCATTGCTGTTTACAACTACCTGAAGGGAGGTTGCAGTCAGGTGGGTGTAAATCTCTTCTCTCAGGCTGCCAGCACCAGAACAAGAGGACATGGCCTCAAGCTTTGCCAGGGGAAGTTTAGGCTGGATGTTAGGGAGAGCTGTTTCACAGAGAGTGTAATCTCTCATTTGAATGGCCTGCCCAGGGATGGCGGTGGAGTCACCATCCCTGGAGGTGTTTAAGAAAAGACTGGATGAGGAATTCAGTGACATGGCCTTGATGATGGGAGGCTTGGATGGATGTAGCGTGGTGCCTGTGGTTCCATGT
The DNA here is from genome assembly GCA_013390025.1 of Pitta sordida. Lineage (NCBI taxonomy): Eukaryota > Metazoa > Chordata > Aves > Passeriformes > Pittidae > Pitta > Pitta sordida. The sequence continues at coordinate 45,680 of WEKX01000722.1, forward strand.
TTGTGGGTTTGATCTCTGGGTGGGCATTCGCTTGGGAGTCGGACTAGATGATCCTGTGGGTCCCTTCCAACTCAGAATAACCTGTGAACCGTGAACTCCTCTCTCTGCCCATGAACTTCTTCAGGCAGGAGAAGGAGGTAGGACTCTGCAGGCTACCCTCTTCTTCACTTTGTGCTCCTCATTCCATGCTGGTCACCCTCCACTCTGTGATACGAACAAGGGAGGGATTCTATGTTAAAAACAGAGTATTACTGTGTAAAGCAAGTCTATCTCCCAGTACACACAGGAGGGCATCAGATTGGGAATTTTCAAAAAGTTACAATCCTAAGATTACAAGTCCACTTATTTTGACATTTTCCTCCTTCTAAGTGCTCAACTTTGCAGACTTAATGTTATTCTCCATTATGTCATTAATTTTAAGCTTTCTGATACAACTTGAATCAGTGCCAAAGACTCATCCCAAAAAACTTCAGATTTTGTAAGATGCTACCAAGAAGGCAGTACAGAAAGGCCTCTGTAGCTTACATGTACATTTTATATTTTATAGATATATTTTTATAAAAATTTCCTGTTTGCTTGCTGAAAGCCCATCTAACCTTGTATTTTTGTCTCCTACAGTGACCAAAAGCAGGTATGCTTGAAGAAAAGTATAGAGCACAATACTGTAAGTGGTATTGTCTCTAAATATTCTCTCAACAGCCATCTTTGGCTCAGGCAATTCCTGAGTGGTGTCTTATTACGTGTTTGATAGATTGGCTTTTCTGTCCATTCACTTTTTACCTCTTGCAACTATTCAGCATCTTCAGGAGATTGTGAAAGACAGTGAAAGAATGGGGGTGCTCATGTGGGGAACAGGATGTCAGGGGCTTTGGGCCATGCTCCAGTGAGCACTTGTCTTTTCCATGAAATAGCCACTGAGTAGCTGTGTGCAGGGACTGGAGCTAACACCACCTTTTCTGCATAAATCTCTTCCCAGTTACTCTTTTTTTCCACAACAAAAGGAACTTTGAAAAGTCTTCATGAAGCAGCACCTTGTCAAAGGTGTAGCATGGGAGGCTCACTGGCTTAGGTGCTCCCAAGACACACTATGAGACAGCGATGCAACCCAGCTCCCCAGTGTGTTAACCAGTCATACACTGGAAAAAGAGCAGAGATTGTTTCCAAAGAAAGCACCAACTGCCCTAGTATACAAAGCCACTCCATCCAGGCCCTGCAAGATAATGGGCTGAAGATCCCCAGGAACCTTGAGTCTGCATGGGGCCTGAAACATTGAATGCTCAGACTGAAGTTCTTTGCCACATGAAAAAATGTCATTCACAAATTTTAGGCCAGGGTCAGACAGCTGCTGAGAGGCAGTTTTCATTGTCACAGCTTTGAGCCAAAGCCTCTGAGTCCTGCCTGAGTCCTGTGATTGTATCCCACATAGAGCTGGATGCATATCCACAGTCATTGTTCTGTAGGTTCCCAGTGCTTGTGCTTTGCCTCTAATAAAAGCTAATGAAGAACTTTTGAAGCAGTTCCTACAAGACTTAATATAATAATAATAATAATATTTAAAAGACATAACATTATTGAGCATGAATTAACTATTAACATTACTACTTCAACACACTAATAACATTTTAAAGTAACCATAATAGCTTTTTCATTTTAAGAGCAATAATTGGAAAAATCACCTGCTTCCTCTACCAAACATCAAAGAACAAAACAATGTTCCCTTTTCTTGTGACAAGACCCATGTATGATGAGAAGAGTGAAGCCCTTCAATGGCTTCTGGCAGTTGCTGCTGAAGGGACTGAGAGGGAAGGAGATGGCAGGTTAGCAGGAAAATACATAAAGGAAGCAAAGACAAAGGCAGTATTGGAGAATCCAAGTGACACTGCCAGCATGAGCATCCCAGGATGGTCAAATGTAGGTCAGTAACAGGTAGTATTCCCTCAAAAGTCTTGTTCGTCTCAGAAAAGAATGCAGAGTCAGTCTGAGCAAGGGGACAGAAACACAGTGACATAATGGCACAAAGCAATGATGAGATCCAAACAGAAGCTTGGGTCAGCAGTTCTTGCACCTTGGTTCTCCCAGGTCTTTGGTTTGGTTAATGGTATAGAGAACAGGTTACAAACATCTGCATTGGGCTTTCTAGCATTCATAATCAATAAGCAGTGAGGAGAAGTTATGATCACAGAATCAACTAGGTTGGAAAAGACCTCCGGTATCACCAAGTCCAACCTTTGATCTAATACCATCCTATCAACTAAACCATGGCACTAAGTGCCACATCCAGTCTCTTCTGTGACTCCACTACCTCCCTGGGTAACCGATTCCAATGCCTAATCACTCTCTCTGTTAAGAACTTCTTCCTAATATCCAACCTAAACTTCCCCTGATACAGCACAAAATTGTGCCCCCTTGTCCTGCTGGTGGTTGCCTGGGAGAAGAGACCAACTTTCACCTGGCTATAACCTCTTTCCAGGCAGTTGTAGAGAGTGAAAAGGTCTTCCCTGACCCTCCTCTTGTCCAGGCTAACCAAACCCAGCTCCTTCACCTGCTCCTCACAGGACTTAGGCTTCAACCTCTTCACCAGCCATGTTGCCCTTCTTTGGACACACTCCAGCATCTCAGTATCCTTCCTAAACTGAGGGGCCCAGAACTGGACACAGCACTCATGTGGCCTAACCAGTGCTGAATACAGAAGAATCACTTCCCTGGTCCTGCTGGTCACACTATTCTGATACAGGCCAGGATGCTAGTGGCCTTCTTGGCTACCTGGGCACACTGCAAACAAATGATGTTTGCTCAGAGTAATTTCAAAGTGTGCAGTAAGGTGGGACATAGGGTACCCTATCCTTAGGCAAGGCTCCCTCACCTTTGGTCTCAAGCCAGCATGCTGCATACTGCTCTGAGCTTTTGCCATTACAGTATCACAGTATCACAGTATAGATAAGGCTGGAAAGGACCTTGAACATCATCTAGTCCAACCTATAATTCAACTAACCTATCATCTACATCTGGATCATATCACTCAACACCTCATCCAGCCTCCCCTTGAACATGTCCAGGGTTGGCAACTCAACCAGCTCTGCGGGCAACCCATTCCAAATCCGAATCACTCTTTCAGTAAAAAACCTTTTCCTAATATCAAGTCTAAACTTACCCTGACAAAGCTTAAGACTATGACCTCTCGTCCTGTCCCCAGAGACCAAGGAGAAAAGACCAATTAGAGATCTCTGCAATTCAGTCATTAATGACATTTACATAGGATTTAAAGTATGGTTATTTTCAGCAATTCTACCATTACTTTCACCAGTTTCTGCCTGTTTCTTACAGCACTAGACAGCAACAAATCAGAAAGAGAGTCACACAGCCTGACATGGACTTTTCCAAAAATGCATCAAGTTAAGAGACAACAACATGCTTGATGCTTCAGCATCCTAATTTATCCAAATGTAGACTCCTGGAAAGAGGCTTTTCAGCTGTTCCATGAATGTTGTGCCAAATGCCAGCAGACCCGGACTGTGCCAAACAGTGCCATTATAGAGCCAGAACACAACAGGAACATTGACTTCACATGGTCTAGGAAAGAAGAAGCATCCTTCATAAAGACATACCTTAGGATCTAACGAAGAAAATACGGCTGCAATATTTCTACTGTAAAGCCAGTCCTGTACCCCTGGAGACGTACTGCCGTCTCCGTGGCTCGGCCACCGCAGGAAAGGTGGGCTTGGCGAGCTCTGAAACCAGCCATTGCTGCCAAGCAGCGATGGGCTTTTGGCGGGGACACTGCATCCTTCTGCGGGGCCCAGGCACCACTAGAGGGAAACCCAGCACCGCCTCGGCGCTGCCCGAGCTCCGGAAGGAAAGGAGCGAGCGGCGGGGACAGCAGCGACCTGCGCCGGGCTGGGGCGAGGCGCCCTTCCCCTTCTCCTTTCCTCTTTCCCTTTCCCCTTCCTCTTTCCCCTTTCCCCTCTGCTCCGGCGCTGGGGAGGGGGAGCGGGACGCGAAGGGCTGCCGCACCAAACCTGTGGCGGGAGTAAACGGGGAAGGACGAGGAGGAAATAATAAACAAAACTAAACTGATTAAACTAAACTAAACTAAAATTAAATACAATTTGTTAATTAAAAGTAAATGCAGTCCTAATAAATTGAGAAGCAACTGTTGGAAGGGATGCTAAAGTTTCCGAGGGTAAATGGGTCCTCCTCTCAGAGCAGTAGCCACAGCTCTTCATTTTAATTTTATTACTGTATTAGCAAAAAACAGCTTCCTCCTGCTTCTCTTCATCTTGCCAGTACAGAAATCTCCCCTACTGGTAGGAACCCTTTGAACCATTTAGCTCCTAAAAAGTCGGTAGTGTTCCAACAACTACTAAATCGTTTGTTACAAACAAGATAAGGACAATCAAAGGACAGAGCAACGACAAAAAAGTTAATGAGAATTATTGTTATCATAATCATTGTAACACATTACGCCTACCTTGCATAAAAGGGATATTTCCTCCCAGCAGATCTTGTCTTACAACAAAACAACGTGACATTTTTTACTACATCTATACATGAGCTAAGTAAAGGGAATGAAGGGCAAAGTAGCAAAGGCTGCAGTTGATACAGAATTATTCAGAAAAGATTAAACTACAGCTAAGAAATACAGAAATATTTAATGTGATGTTGCTGTGCAACAAGAACTCAGATTTTGCATTAAATTCCACATGAAAAAATGCACTATACAGAATCTGAGGGGGAAAATCTATACTTGTCACAGACTTTAGATGAACTGGTTTATAAGGAAATTAATCTCGGAGCCATGACTGATACTTGAGATCAGGGCTTCATGGTGGGCAAAATACCAGACAGAATTATCAGAATTAATAGGAATAAACAGAGAAAAAACTAAAAAACATCACTTTACCTTTCTATAAATCCTTCTTAGCTATAGTTTGCACTCTGTATTAAAAAGATAGCCAAACCCCACCCCACCCACCAGGTTTTGTAAAAGATAGCAAGATATGAAAAGGGTCTCACTCGAGAAAAAACTATCTGGGTTATTAGCAGGACTAACTGAAGCTTGAAAAGGCAACAGCAGAGAGTGGTGATATCTCAGTCACATAATAGATGCTCTAAAAAGGTGAAGAACAAAATCTTGTTCACCATTTCACTTAATTTTTCTCAATTCAAATACCACCTAGTAGTTTTAAAACAAACACCAGGGAGTTTTGGTAAGTTTTCTGTTCAGCACATGTATAATTAATTATCATTGCAGGATGTTGTGGAGATCCAAGATGTGGTGAAATCCACCAAGGGATTAGACAAATTCACTGCAGCTGCTAAACAAAGGTGCATAGAAAGCCCTGAAGCTCTAGAAACTGGATGAACAGTCCAGGAGTAGGACCATTACATAATTGTCTGTTTATATTTTTTCTTCCCTAGGTGTTTTCAGTTGGCCTGTCAGAGAGGGAGTGCTGGACTATGTGACCTTGCCTGTGTCCCCTTTCCAAGTGGGGAAGCTGGATCACAGCCAGGCTGTGATTTAATGAAATTCATATGAAATTTAGGTTGGAGCTGGGAACAGACTTCACACCTACAAACCATCAAATCAGGAATACAGCAATACGTACATAACCACAGGGGCAGTTTCCCTGCACAACTGTGTGCCAGCGTTTCACTTGCTGATCTGGAAATAAACCAGGCAGTAAAAGCGATTAGCAGTGGAAAGACACTAGACAGCTGTAATTATCTAAATGCCTTCCTATTAACCATGTGAGAAACTAAATCCTCACAATCACATTCATTAGTAAATGGTAAGGACAAACTAACTACATGAAGTTTCATTTGATTAGGGAGAAGAATTCTACTTCAATATGATTATGTTCAGAGAATGACCTAAAAAAATTAAACCAAATCTGCTTCAGAGAGCAAATGAATGTTAATACTATTAGCAGATAGGCAGACACGAGCTGCTCCTACTAACAACATAGCCAGGCTCCCTCAGCTGATGGCAAATGTTCCCAGCTCCCTGGTGTGGCTCCTGCTCTCATTGCCAGATCAACTGTGGCTGGTGAGTGCCAGAGGGACAGAGCTAGACCTACTGCAGCGCATTGTAGTGATTCACCTGCATATTGGCCCCATTTAGAGAACCCTAAAATGTCACAGTGAGAACATAGTAGGCAGTGGAAGAAATTCACCTTGTTGATGCCTGCATGGTTTTTCACCTGAGGCAAAAACACCTTTCAGTGGACAGGGTATCAGCACAAGAGGCATGAGTGCAGCCTGACAGCTGCTTAACTCAGAGCTGCTTGGCACACCATGTTGCAAAAGTGAACCACTGGTCCCTATACCAGACAAGCTCACTCCTTCCTGTGTTTGCAGAGCACATGGAGAGCTAAACACAACAGTTTCTAGAGATGTGAAAATAGCATGGCAGACATCAGTTTTCAGGGCAGGTTGTCTTCTTGGTACCTTTGCTACTTCCTTTACAAAAGTACTGATAAAGAACAAACTTTACTGAAATAATCTCTCATAAAAATGTACAGATGTGAGCTAAGAAGGATGGGTGTGTTGGCAGTGGGGATGGAGGAGCTCAGTCCACCTTTAAGGGAAGCATGAGGGCAATTCCAGCACCAAGCTAAATCTAACTGGATCTATAAGATCCATGATTTCTAGATATCCAAGTATTGCAAATCCACTTTAGTACAGTGGTAAGTGTCCCCACCTGCCGTGTGGGAGACCCGGGTTCGATTCCCGCCAGGGAGACAGTGTTAAGAGTTGGACTCGATGATCCTTGTGGGTCCCTTCCAACTCAGAATATTCTGTTCTGTATGGCAAGCATCACACCAATGTCCAGACAATATCCATATGTAATAAAACGAACCATGATCCCAGTCCAGAGCATGAAGCACTTTGGGGAAGACTTGTAATCCTCCAGAGTTCAAGTACCAAAGCTCAGCTCTTGGGTACATGATGTGACTACTGGGAATGGTAGTCAGGATGGATGGTCCTGTACAGGATCGAGAGGTGGACTCAGTGGTCCTTATGGGTCCCTTCCAACTCAGCATATTCTGTGACCATACTTCTGTGTGAGCGTAAGTCCCTCCAAAGTCCATGAAAGCTGTTGCCTGCTCAGATGAAGGGCACCTAGATATCATCTCAGCACTCTTCTGCTCCCCAAAGTAACTAGGGGACACTGTACATACTGTTGGTAGGTTGGGGAGAACATATGCACAGAATCTACAGTGTAGACAAGTGACCAAGTATCTGGCTGGTCTGCAGCCTCATCCTGTCCAAAGACTGCAGGTGAATTCTTCATACATAATCAAATAAACCAGAAAGTTATTAGATTTGAATTAGCATTCATTAACACAATTGATTGTGTTGATTTAGTCATCTAAATGGTCAATGCTAGGATGTTTGGATAATTATTACTGTTTAGTGATATTTCCTCAGCTAATTGTTTTTATTGAATTACTCACTTTGATGATGCAGCTGAAACTAATTTGCAGTTGGGCTCCTGAGGACAGGCTTTTATCGGCCCAATCCATGTCCCAGAGGTTCCATCCTTCCTGTAAGACAACACACTTTCATCCCTCTGGATGGTCCTTAGGAAAAGAACCATTTGGGAAATGCTCCTGCCTCTGCCAATGCACACCTGATCATATGTGCTGTGATTTCTCACAACGGTTCACCCCAACAGGGTTAAAAAAACCTGAGGTAAACTAAGCTGAAGTGGGTTTTTTCCAAATTCTGCTTTAGTGGTGACACCTGTGAGGGCAGCCATGCAACACCCCAGTAAGCTATTTCCTTCTCCACCCTCTGAAGCACACCCCACCCTTGCCCACATGAGCTAAAATCTTGCTTGTGTTGCCCTCTTGTCCCTCCTCCACAGAGAGGCTCCACCCGCTGCCCCACTCCCCCAAACCCAGACTGAGCCCTAGCTCCACAGCAATGCCCATCTACATGGGAGAGCTCATGCAGTGATTAAGCTCTGGGCATCTCCTCACAGGTGTCCTTCACCCCATTCAGGAGATCATGGGTAAGGTTCTGCCTGCACAGCACCATGACCATGTAGAGAGATCAGAGCTGATACTAAAGTTTTCTCACCTGCAGCTATCTGGAAAAGCCCCAATGGGCAGATCACTGCTCCAGCAGCAAGGGTTTACCCATGCCTGCTTCCTTGTGATCAACATCTTCCCCCAGGTATGATGTCTCCCTGGACCACTGCTGTCTTCTTCAAGATCAGTAGCATCAAAGCAATGTCTACCAGAGGTCTATAGATAAGGCAGCTAAGGGAAGATACTGAGGGATACAGGAGTTTGACTAGGTCTCACAGTCACGCTGTGTCTGAAACTGGGTGATCTGGCTTGATTTTCATTCTACTATGTATTATGTTGCCATTTGACATTAGCTAAGCCAAAGATATGGAAGGAGTCAGAGACCTGCAGGTAGCTCCCAAATAAAAGTGGAGCAGTCCTTGCTCAGAGAGTGGGGAGCTCAGCCCCACTCTGGAGGGCTCAGCTTTCTCCATGGTGAAGCATCTGGGCGACCTTGAGGTGACAGGGACTTGATGCTGCTTGCTAGGAAGGATAGGAAAAGGTATTTCATGCACACAGTCCCCAGATGCCCTTTTGCTGTTTATCACCCATGAGAAGTTCATTGCCCAGAGAAGAAACTGTCACTGGAAGTGCCCTGTCACTAGAAGTGTGAAAGGAGCCCTGAGCAATCTGGTCTACAGAAAGCTGTCCCTGCCCATGGTAGAGGGGTTGGAACTAAATGACTTTTAAGGTCCCTTCTAACCAAACTATTCTATAATTACCCATTAGCTAATGCTCACACACATCCCTGATGTCTGAAAGAAGTGTAGGACTACATGGGCACACAGCTTTGCAGCAGTGCAAAGCTGAGTTTTTCCCAGGCGAAGGTCAGAGCACAGAAGCAAGACAGTCACTGAGTGATACCATAACATGAACAGTAGAGAGTGTGGGTGAATGAAGATTCTCCTTTGAAGGGTAGATATGAATATACAGTGAACACTCGAATTTCACAGGGTTTCGAGTCTCCTTACCTCCCGCAAACCCAGTTTTTAGCAAAGATAGGCAGATCATGAATATGCAAATAAGACCCCCTCGCCCTACCACCCCCCTCAGCCCCAGAGCACTGCAGGGCATTACTTGGATCACCCTCTGACAGCTCAGGAGAGCAAAGGGAATGGCTTCTGCCCCTTCCCGCCTGGGGAGTCCTGGGATTCCCAGCTTTTGCTACCACTGACCCTGTTCCCAGCCCAGAAACCCCACGGAAGCCGGAGCTGCTGGGAGTCCCAGAACTGGCAACCAGCCCCCCAGCAGAGCCGAGCGGGGCTGAGCCTCCCACCAGTGTTTATTCCCTGGCATGCCCATGCCAGGGTTTATCAGGGTTGGTGGTGGTGTATGCGTGGTGTTTAAACTCAACTCAACTGTGTTTAAACATAGCCCCCTGGAGCTGGAAGCAGCATGGGTGCAGCAGCGCTGGTCCATTTGTAGCGTATAAGGGGCAGGGGAGCCACCACCACCCCCCTGGAACCTTGGGGGCCAGCCACGGTGCAACTGCATTCAGAGGAATCCTCAGGGGCTGGTGAGGATCCGCCAGGACAGCCAGGGCACTGTGTTTATTCCCTGGTGCACCGCTGCCAGGGCTGTAGGGGTTCCTCCACCCTGGCACGGTGGCAGGGAACTGGCAGCTGCTGTTTCAGGCCCGGCACAGCAGCAGGAGGGCCAGCAGCCACCGTTTCTGGCCCCAGTGGGGTGGCGGGGGGGCAGCAGCTGCCATTTCTGGGCACAGGGAGGAAACTCTGGATGGTCCCCATGCGAGAGAGAGGCACTGCCCCCCCAGCCTGCAGGGCATCCCTGCCCTGCCCCTCGGTGACAGCAGACATTCTGCGCGTGCTCAGACGAGAATACACCATAAAGAATGGGGCTGTCTTCGCAGGAAAACCCGCGATGAACTGAACCCACGAGGTAAGAACCGTGAAGTACTGAGAGTTTACTGTAATGTGATGGACTGGGTGTTTCTGTGAATAGAGGATGAGGTAATAAGTAGTACAGCAAGCTGAATCTGCAAGGAGTCAGGTTCCCATAGACTCCTGGGACACAAGGATACTTTGACTGTAATGACTTCTACCTTCGAGGCCTTCAGAGCCACAGAACTGCCAGCTGGTAAGGATACAGGAGGTAGCTGCAATGGCCATAGTGGGATGCTGGGCTTTGGAAGGCAGAAGATGCAGCTGAGAAAAGGCTTCAGTCTCTGAATGCAGACAGAAGAATTAGTGTGACTGTAAAACACTTGTTTCAATAAGGGACTGATACAGCTTCTCTTCAGTGCTCTGGGGAAAACCACTCCCTCCCATCTCACTTCCCTTGCTGGCTTTCCCACAAATGTGTTTCAGAGCCTCCAAGAATCTTTCTGTTTCAAGCATAAAACCAAACCCATGACCCTAAGTTGGTTACGAGAGGTCAGTGTTTTCCCAAGCAAGTTATATTTTTCCCTATTCAGAAATTTGGCATAGGAAGAACTCAAGGATTGGGTTTTCCCCATTTGTACAGTGTTCCTGGACATAGAGGGATGGTCAGCACCATGTGCCCTCAGGGCTATGCCCTGTACAGACCCTCCAGACATGACCACAGCACATGCAGAGGATGGTGAAATCACAGAACTGAATTTACAGCCTGTCCGCAAACTATCCAAGAAAAGCAGGAGCTTATTCCAGGGAGATATTTCTGTCTTAAAACACTGCAGTCATAAGTCTCTAAATAACTTCCACAAAATGTGAAGAAATTAGAACCCTAAAAGGCTTATGTTAAATGGGAAGTCATCCTAGGAATGAATACAACCTCGGAGAGAGATAAATTTAAACTCCTTCCAGGCTGGACAATCTGCATTGCAGACTCCATCTGCTCCCTCTCCCTTCCCAATACAGCTCCAATAATGAATCACTGGTCCCAGCTCACCCTGAAAGCTGCATCGTTACTTCTAGTTCCCCTTTTCTACAAGCAGTTCCAGTACCACAGAACCAGCAGGAACACCCTGGCCTGAGTAGCAGAGGTGAACAGCCCTCCAGAATGACATTGCTCATTCCCTGGTTCCTACAAGAGATGGTGGCCTCAAACTTGCTGGCAGTCATTACCTGCCCTGGGAGAGGTCACGCTCAGTATAAACAGTCAGCTACGTGAAAATACGTCATGGGAACAGAAGGGAACAAGAGCTGTGTGACGAAAAGAGGATTTTATTCTAACAGTGTGGAGAACCTGTGGCCTGGGAGTGCAGACAATATTTGGAGCATGGGATGTTTGGAGTTTGTAAGAATCTGTAATTAACCTCTCTCAGCCAGCCTTTAGCCTCTCAGCGTGTAAATGAGAGCTCACCTAACACCTCTATAAAAGCAGCCTCTGTGCTGCTGTCCCTAGGAACTATTCTCCCAGCTTGGTCTCCTGCAAAGAGTAACTGAGCTCCACCAGGCACTGCAGCCCAGCTCTCATCCACAGCCATTTGTATACATAGAAGAAGGATGGGCTGGACCAGGACCTGGCAACAGAAGCACATCCAGATTCTTGGCAATGCTGCATGCTCCCTGCAGGCACAGCCAATACTCCAGCTCTTAGCACAGCCCACAGCCACGCCAGAAAAAACGTAGGTTAAAACCTTGGGAACTTCCTGAGCACCCTGAGTTCTCAGAACACCCAGATGGGCATTTTGCACTGAGATACCTAAAGCCAAGCCCTTCACAGAACTATCTCAGCAGCAGCAGCTGCTGACACCCCGTGCCAGCCTCCGACAATTTGTGGGTGGCACATTGGGGTTATCCCTCCTGGAGCCATGAAGTCTGCTGGGCTTTGGAGCTCCAAAGGACTTTCACCAGGATAAGGAGCAGACAGCAGAGCCTGTCTATCTCCAAAGAGAGCATGTGCAGGAGGAGCTGACCTTGACAATCCCTTAGCTGGCAGTCCCTGGGATTTTTCAGGAAGCACGCAGCCCAGAGTTCATCTTACGTTGTTGTGGTTTCTTTCTCTAAGGGTTATGCTGCTGGTATTGTCTACTATTTCCTGCTTCCTCCCCTGGCAGCTCCCCTGCTAGCTCAGACACACAGCTACAGCACTCAGTTCATTAGCCCCTGTGTTTGCCACATCCGTCCCCAGGGAAATCCCTGGGCCCACACGTAGCAGCTTCTAATTGAGGCTTGCCATGCATCTGTCTGCTGTGCTGGGCTCCCACTGTCCATAGAGGAGCAGTGTGCTGGCTTTTTATGTTTATCCAGGATTATTTGCACCCACCAACTTTAGGCACAAGGGTTGCATGTAGAGGTTCAAACTATGTGCTGAGACAGACACCTGTCACTGCCCCTGAGCAACCTGGCTCAGATAGCCCAGAGTAACTCAGTTAAGGTCCTTAAGGTTTGCTCAAAGTACCACAGAGTTGATCTAGTACCACAGAGAAATTAGTATCCAGATCCAGTTTTGACTTTCTGGATCTGTAATCCAAAAAGAAAGGCAAGTAGCTCCCTGCTCTGCACAGCCCTGCTAGCTGACCATGCTCATACTTTGCCAGGATGAGCTATCCTCCCTAATCCTCACCACCTCAGTTTTCTGCATGGTCCCACTGTCCCATTCTTTCCACCTTTGCAATATTCCTACTTGCTAGGAAAATCTAGAGACTAATATTAACAAATATCACAGCTGCCTGTAGGGGGAAAGCCCCTTTTTAATTATTAGCATGCTCTCAGTTCATATATTCCCCATCAGGTGCTTCCACTCTGTCTGTACCCACAAAGGGGGCCATATTGATGAGAAGCAACGTTATTGCTGGAGGGAAAGTTGTACAACAAGCTCAAGAGACCCGCCTTTACTTCTTTTCCCCCTGCTCAAGACTCCTACATGAAACACATGTGGCAGCAAACTCTGCTGCAAAAAAAACATGCTTTAACAAAGCTTCCACATAAGAAATGGGAATGACACCAGAGAAAACTTTTCTTCCATGTGGTAGTCAATTTCAAATGACTTGACTTATATTTACCCTTAAGGCATAACAATAAAAGCAGTTAAAAACAGATACAGAACACCTCATTCCTAAGGATCCCCAGAAATGCAACCAACTGATATACAAAGAGCTCACAGTTCACACGGAGAAACAGAGATCTTTCCAGGGACACAATTCATCAGTTGAAGAGATGCCAAAAATAAGGTGCAGTCAAAAAATAAAAACATACTAGTGTAGCCAACCAGGAATCTGGATCCACTGGACTCTGGTCAGGACACCCCAACTATTTTTGCATCTGTGAGACATGGGTAGGATTTTAAATGCCCAATTTTGGATCTTAGCTCTATGTGCCAAAAATTACCCTGTACACTGTTTGCTTGGATATTATATCAGCTCAAATAAGGTGGAGAAATGCTTCCTACTGCATCCACCACTCTGCTCTTTGGAGTAGTACGTATCTGACTGAAGTATATGCCTTTGGTGAAGAAGTTTGAGGAGGTAGGGATATAGGACACATGGCAGGTGTAACACCATCAGCCCTCATCCTGGCTGACAAAAATTGACTTTGCGTAACCTTTCTTCCTCTCATTTGTCTGTTTTTCTAAAGCTTTCAAATTAGTGACTCATACTATTATTAGAAAGCAGGAGGGAAATACGTGCTCCTTGCTTACCACTGGACTGTTTGGAGCTGCATGGTTCTTATTTCTACGGCAGCTGTAAATGGGAGACTGAGATATGTGGATTTTAACTGCAAAATGTTATCAGAATGACAGCATTAAGTGTCCCCTGGTTTCCCTCACACTAGCAAAGTCCATAGACTTTTGGAGCAACAAACCAGAGTCCTATTCCAAAGAGGTATCTGCACGTACATGTAAAGACAGCAGGTCTACTTCAATGATTTCCTTTGCTTTTGGTTTTAACACCCCCGGCCAAGATCTTGCTGGATGTCGTTAACTACCTTTCCTGGTATATTTACTGCAGGCCACGCACAGTCCTCGAGATCAAATACGAAGAAACAGTTAATAGGCATCTGCAGCAGCAATCACAAAAGGACAAAGTTGAGGGACCAACTCTGGTAAATCAACAACATTAGACAGTTCTCATGATTAGTGTGGCAATTGGGAAATCACAATTTAATGTGTTTGCTGGAGGAAGCAGCACGAGAATCCTTCATGTACTTTAAAAACTGATTAAAACACTACTGTCCCTTTTCAGTATTCAGCACACGAGGCTGCTTCTCCAAGCCCTGCCAGCTGTTTTCTGCAAGGCAGAATAAAAACAAACTTCACATCCCTAAAGTGTCATAGCTTTGCTACTTGAGTGCTCAGGGCACTGTGTGCCTGAGCACTGTGCTTCTGGCTACCCAATATCCAGGGGTACTAGCCCATGTCTGGGCCCCCCATGATGCTTATGGCCAGGCTGCAGAGCAGCAGCATCTCCCTGGGGCAGGAAGTGGGCTGGCCTTGGCATGACTTTCCATCCAGAAAATGTTTTCCATCACCTTTCTGCCACCTACAACTGGCTACTGTACCACCAAGTTAAAACAAAATAAAAGCATCTCAGTGCCTGTGAAAAGAGGCTGCTGCTGGCAAATGCTTGCTAAAAATAGCCCCATGATGGCCTGTGAGAGCAGCTGGAGGTCACTTACAGAAAAAGGCAAAGAATTCCCTTTGCCAAATTCTGTTTCCAGCCACCACAGTGGGGACAAAAGTTTTAAGTTTAATTTCTGTGTGGTTCTAGCAAAATCCCAGCTGCAGACAGCATGGTCCTCACTGGGCTTGACTGCACTGCTAGTCAGAGCAGAAGCTTGCTTTCCAACTCCCGTCCTCCCTTTTCTGCAGAGAAGAGGGTAGGAAGAGATTCATTTGTTAATTAAATTTCCCCTGCCAATTTACATTAAAAAGGGGAAACTGTTTCAAAAAGCTCACAGAACTTTCATAACCCTTAACCTGTAAAAGAAAGAGTTATATGGCTTTTTTCTAAACCTGTCCAAAAGCACCACGGGGTTGTCCCAGGCAAAGTGATGAATACTAAAAAAAAGTCATGGCACATGGCACAGCTGGGCTGAAAATTAGGAACATCTGCTCAGAGAAAGCCAGGCATTCTCCCTCTCCTCTGGCTCTTCCTTTCATCTTGGGATTTTCTCATAAGTTCTTGTTCAAAGGGATGCCATCCCATGGGAAAATGACAAAACGGAAAAAAGCGCAGACGCTGTTACTCAGTGAGGCCAGCAATAGTTGCAAGAGAAGAAAAATTCTCCATGGGAATCCCCTGCATCTGAGAAGTAGAGGCAAAAATTCACCAGGGAAAAACTCAGCGCTGTCAGCTCTGCATACAGTGTATTCTTTCCATATGGGAGTCTGCATTTACCCAGTTTTCATTATTTGCAGATGGCAAAACAGCAGTAAAAAGGAGTGGAGAAGATTTCCTGGGAATGGCCAGAGAAAGTAAGAATAATAGCCAAAGATATAATTTCTTCTTTAAAAGGTTTGTCCTGTTATGGTTAAGTACCCTTTGAAAGAAGCCTCTCTAGTCCTGGACCAGAGCTGGATGTACAGGAGTGGCTCAGAATTCTCACAGCACTGATCCCACAGCACTGAAGCGGAGAAACTGAAACTTGGACAGCAGAGATGCAAAATGCTCTAAACACTGAGGCAGCACTCGCACATTTGCAGGTGTTGTGGGAACATAACATTCATTATGTGCAATAGTCCCTGGAGGTGTTTAAGAGAAGACTGGACGAGGAGCTTAGTGACATGTTCTAGCTGGGGGGTGTAGGGCTGAATGATCCTGATCCCCTTCCGGCTCGGAGTGGCCTGCTAGACTGTGAGGGATCTAGGTTGGTGTTACCGCTCTGGGATGTGTTCTCGATCTCTGTATGGGTGTTAGATGGTGAGTTGGACTAGATGATCCTTGTGGGTCCCTTCCAACTCATAATATTCTGTGATTCTGTAATACTACCTGATTCTCTCAAAAATGTGATACCTCCCACCCCCCACACAGAACGGCAGATGCAGTAGCAGTCTCAGCATCACTGTGGCAGTGTTTGGTTCTGTGAAATTTTAGCGTGACTTCACTACCCTGGGCTGGCTACAAAGCTTGTCCGTGATCATTAGATGAATGCTGGTTAACGACTCCTAAGAGAGTCCCTCTCTTCAGACCATTAAACGATCCTCACAGGCTCAGCGATCTGCTGTTGTGCAAATGGTGCAAGATAGAGGTGTCAGGCTACACTGCATCTCGTGGTTTGATGGAGTTTCTATGAGCGTTAGCGCTTATGGCCTGGGCTTCTGGCCAGAGACACCTGGGGAGACCTTACTGAAGTCTTGCAGTTCTTGAAGGGAGCCTGTAAAAAAGATGGGGATGGGCTTTTTAGTAGGGCCTGTTGCAATAGGTCAAAGGAAAATAGTTTTAATCGGGAGAGACAATTTAGATATAAGGAATAAAGTTTTTACAATAAGGGTAGTGAAACACTGCCACAGTTTGCCCAGAGAGGTGCCCGGTATGTGGCAACATTCAAGATCAGGCTGGACCGGCTCTGAGCAACCTGATCCAGTTGAAGATGTCCCTGCCCAGGGCAGCAGGGTTGCACTAGTGGGCCTTTACAGAACCCTTCCAACCCAAATTATTCTATGATTCTTTGATCCTACAGCCCCTCATATCGACGGCAAGTCGGAGGATGCAGGGTGCAATCAGGGCCAGCAGCGCCCGGCACTGAAGGGCTCCTCAGGTCCCACAGCGCTGCGCACACCCGCGGCCCCGCCGGGGAGTGGGACCGTGAGCCCCAGGGCCGGGCAGGGCAGGGAAATCCCCCCAGGGCGTGGCAGGGAAGTACCGACGGGGACGCCGGAGAGGCGAGGACTTCCCCTCTGGAAAAACGCCAAGTTCCCTCTCAGGCCGACCTCTTCCCTCCCCTCCCCTCCGCCGCCCCTTCTGGGCGGCCCCAGCCGCTCCGCCCTCCCTGCCAGCGCCGGCGGCGCCGAGCAGGACTGGACCCGTCGGTCGGGCTTTGAGTGGCTGGAAATTCCCGTCCTCGGCGGCTCCTCCCCTCAGAAATCCCCTGGCCGCGGAGTATATGCGAGTCGCCGCCGCCGCCGCCGCTCAGTCGCAGTGCCCGCAGCTCCGCCGCGATGATCAGCGCCCGCCGCCCCGCCGAGTCACCCGCCATGGAGGGCTACGAGCACCCCAAGAAAGACCGTCAGGGCGGGTTCCCGCTCGACGATCGCCACGACAGTGGCTTGGACTCCATGAAGGAGGAGGAGTACCGGCAGCTGGTGAAGGAGCTAGAGGACATTCGGCTACAGCCCCGCGAGCCGCCCGCCTGGGCACAGCAGCTGACAGAGGACGGGGACACGTAAGTGGGGGTCGAAGGCTGGCCGGGGATGGCTGGGACACGGCACGGGCAGGACAGGGCAGGACGCGCTGCCGGCGGGGAGGCGCCGGGCTGGGCCGCGCCGCAGCGGGGGGGAGGGAGGAAGAAAGGAGGGAGGGCGGAAAGTCCCTGGAGCGGCGCCAGGGAGAGGCGGCTCCGGGCCCGGAAAGCCCCGGCTTGCGACAGCCGCGCGTGACCCCGCCTGGGGCCGCCGCGGGGATTTGGGGGGTTTAACGCGGCCTTTGGGGGGTTATAACGTGTGTGGCTTCATTGTTCTTTTTCCTCCCCCTTCAGTTTTCTCCACTTGGCGATTATTCACGAGGAAAAAGCCCTGAGCCTGGAGGTAATCCAGCAGGCAGCTGGCGACTGGGGTTTCCTGAACTTCCAAAACAACCTCTGCCAGGTACTTTCACCTCCACAGCCCCAAATCTGGATCAGCCCTAGCCACCCGCACACAAGCTCTCTGGAGAATTCCCCAAAAAAAGTCCTTTTATTTTTTTTTTTTAAATTTTAATTGGTGGAATTAATTGAATCAAATCCTACTTAAATGAAAGCCTACATTCAGGAAAGTCCCCAGCTGGCTCCAGCCGGCGTTAGTGCAATGCTTCCTCTCTCCTGAGCGAGTGGCATTTAATACCCACATTTTTCAAATATGATGCAATGAGTTGCATCCCTCTTTATTTAGATGTAAATGTGCAGATTGACTATGTATTCAGAGTTCATCACTTTCAAATGAAGGGGCAACCATACAACATCTGAGTTTATGGGGCATGCTTTTAGTTGGTGGCACATATCACCGAGGGGTTGAGAGCTCTGCTTGTCCAGATGTTGCTGCCAAGTTTGTGATGTAACTTACAATCTGCTGTTTCTCTCTTTCCTGCAGACTCCTCTTCACCTGGCAGTGATAACTGATCAGGCTGAAATTGCTGAGCATCTTCTGAAGGCCGGATGCATCCTGGAAGTCAGAGACTTCCGAGGAAACACCCCCCTGCACATTGCCTGCCAGCAGGGCTCCCTCAGGAGCGTCAGTGTCCTCACACAGTACTGCCAGCCACACCACCTCCTCGCTGTCCTGCAGGCAACCAACTACAAAGGTACGGGCACGCTGCTAAACAGTTGAACTTGGTGTATTGTTCTGAGGGTAGGATTTGTTGTCCTGTAGATCTCAAAGATTTCTGGAGAGATGGAGGAGGATTGTTATGCCCATTTGAGAGTTGAGGAGCCCAAAGCACACAGTAGTGTGCGACTTGTTTAAAAGATCACTGGCTTGTAGGCCTCCTCAGTCTTGATTATTGTGATTGTCTGCCACTGCTTTGAATTTTGCCTTTCTAGTGAATACTTTTGCCATGCTCCTTCTTTTATTGGTTGCAATAAGTTGCAGTCAAAGACTGGAATAAAGCCTTTAAGAAATCTTTCCAGAATCCAACCCAATTATTCATACTCACTGGAAGCTGGAAAGCTCTCCTGGAAAACACCCTTTGCCATGGATGAATTGCAAATTTAGGTATCATCCTGGTCTGTCACCTTGACTTTTAAGTAATGATGAGGCACTGAGTTAGGCTTACTCAAATTTTCCTTTTGTTTGTGTTTTGCAGGACATACATGTCTTCATTTGGCATCTATTCAAGGGTACCTGGCTATTGTCGAGTATCTGCTGTCCTTGGGAGCAGATGTAAATGCACAGGTATGTAACGTACCATGAGTTTAACTGAGTGCAGCTGTGTAGTCTTAATAGTCGACAGATCTGGCAACACCTCTGCCCCTTCTAACATGCCATACCTTACGTTATTTTCACACAGGAGCCATGCAATGGAAGAACAGCACTACACTTGGCTGTTGATCTGCAGAATTCAGACCTGGTGTCACTTCTGGTGAAACATGGGGCAGATGTGAACAAAGTGACCTATCAGGGCTATTCCCCTTATCAGCTCACATGGGGAAGAGACAACTCAAGCATTCAGGAACAGCTGAAGCAGCTGACCACAGCTGACCTGCAGATGTTGCCAGAAAGTGAGGATGAGGAGAGCAGTGAATCGGAGCCTGAATTCACAGAGGATGAGGTAAGTAGCTGTTTGCATCTTTGCAAGAGTAGGGGAAAGTCCTGTTCTTTGTAGGGATTTTTTTGTTGCTGCAGTTGTGATTACATGCCCAGTGACCCCTTGCTGTATAACGGATAGGGATAAATGATGTTGTGCTATCAACAATCAGCCAAATGTTAGTTGGGGCAAGCATATAAATAGAGTAAGAATAAAATGTAAAAAGTAACATGAGATTGACTTCATGCCACATGGTTCTCCAAACACCATTCTGTAGCTGACACAGAACCTCATGAGATAAAATTCAAGTTAATGGGTGGTTTCCTCCTCCCCAGCATTTGTTGTTCTAGCATTCTGAGCGCTGTTAAAGGGCACACATAATCATTTTGGTGTAGAAATTTTATACACTGCTGAAGTCTGGGCATGCAGAGTTTGGCTGTTATCCCAGAGTGGATACAATACTTTGAGTAAGAGTTTTGCATTAACAACTTTCGGGTTTTTTTCTTGCAGCTTATATATGATGACTGCCTTATTGGAGGACGACAGCTGACATTTTAAAGCAGAGTTTTCTGTGAAAAGAAGTGACTGTATACGTATGTGTAGAAAAAGGACTGACTTTCTTCATTTGAAAAGAAAGTTGCAATGTGGAGAGGAAAACCCGGAGGGAAATACTACATTTCCCAGCAAGGAGAAAGAGCACATAATTGTAACAGGCCAGTTCCAGGATCTGCCCTGCATTTAAGTACAGGAGTGGGATATGTAACATCAGTAGAGATCTGTGATTACTCACACCACCTCATAAAGAGCCATGTAGCCAATCTTCTCAACCCTACAAAGGTAACAGACTACACATCCAACCTGCTCGTTACAGAGAGCTTTCTTGTGGCATTAAGTACTGTGAGGAACACGGGTACTTTCATGGCAAGGTGGACTCAGACCAACATCCCTTCTTCTTGGAGACTGCGTTACTTTGCATTGGGCTGGTGGCAGTTCCTGGCTCACTGACCAGGTGGGAGTTGTGCTGTTGATGGGGCATCCCAGGTGAAGGAGTCAGACCAAGGGACTGGTGACCTCCTGGCTCTTAGGAGAAAGTAGCAATAATGTTAACTGTGGGCATTGGAAACAGTGTGTTTCACACCATGTGTGTCTTAATTGCTACACTTAGCAATTGTATATTGTGTAAATAGTGTACATTTTTTGTTTATAATTATTTTGGTACATGTAAGATATGTATTTATTAAAAAAAGATTACTGCACCTTGTCTGTGAAATGGTTCATTGCCTACCTCATTGTCCTGAGATCATGGAAATATACCTGGTTTGCTTTTTAAGAAACATTTAACATCTAGTAGACCAATGGGGTCACAGTCCCTGAGGTTTTAGGTGGTTCACCTCGGCAGTGATAAAACATCTAAGCTTGCAGCTCTCAGCCCTTCTGCTGCAGCTAATTTTGGAAGCAGACGTAGGTGTCGCTTCCTGTAGCCGTTGCAGCAGGCGGCTTTGGGGCTGGGATTCCCCCTCTGTCACCCAGCACCAGGCTCCCCAGCTGCTGGAGAGGGGGGGTTTTAGGCTGCTTGTGGCAGCACCCATCCACCTACCCTCATGGCACTTTTCGTTCCAGCTCCAATACTTGGCAGCTCTTGCCAGGGAAGGCGGGAGGTTTGCAGTACAGCGCTGTGTCTGCTCACCTCTTGTTTATTACTCAGCCTAGCTCCTGTTTGAACTCTGACACCTTTGGAATTTCCAAAGGGGATTTCCAGGGGAAGAGGGAACACATACTCAGAAACTCAGGCTGCTGCCTTCCACCTACTCCACTGCAGGAGCTACAGCTCTTACCCAATTCATAGCAGTGAAGGATGTGGCTTTAACCTCCTTCAGTTAGTCCTCAGGTTTCTCTCCAACATTCAGGCAATCACTTTGCCCAAACACTCTCCTCCATCTCATTATCTGCTGGCAGCGCATCACAGTGCAGGACTACTTTCAGCCACAGGTTTTAGCCAGTTGTGTGTCCAGGTTGTGTAAAGGACTATGTCCTGTGTCTTCTGTGCTGTATCCTGTGGATGAGGACAGGGAGAAGCAGAGCTGCTGATGCAGGATGGAGCTCTGCCAAGAATGTTGTCCAGGGACCTTCTGTGCTGCTGGCACCTGGCCTAGCTCAGGCTGCGGGAGAACACTGTGGCCCCAGGTTGCATAGGGACACTCATTGCTTTTACTACTGTGCTTTCCCAAGGGGTTTCTGACAGATGACCTGCTCTGAGGAAGGCTTGCTGGTATGAGGAAGAACACCACAATTGGCTGGGTGCTCCCTAATTTGCATGGGAGGCAAAGGCCATCGTGGAAAGGTTTATATAAAATTATCATCCTGAGTCATTTTTGTTTCCCTTCTACCCTAGTTGCATGAGCATAACCCAGGTGTATGTGCTGAAACCTCATTCTGGCAGACAGGGCCACATCTGCACTGCAAACCTGCAAAGTTTCCAGATGTGCGACTGGGCGAGAATCCAGCAAAACCACCTTGTTAGGAGCTCACCCTCCACCCTGACCAACCACTAAAACTGAGCTGGGAGTAGTGATTGAGGGGGTTTGTTCATTTGCTGCTACAGGTTTTTCACCAGCAAAGAATCCCCAGTGATTCCACGGCTGGAAATAGAAACAGCAGTGTTCCACTCACTAGGTACATTTCTGTTTCCCCTTGCAAGACAAACTGGAAATGCTGTGTCAAAGTCCTGCAGAGGTATTCACCAGCTGGAGCCATCAATTCTCTGAAAGTGCTGGTATTGAAATATTCAAATATTTAAATAGGTACCATCTGAATGCAAATACCTCTCATTTGAAGGCCAGAGGGATGAAGAAAAATGCAGTTATCAGTAGTACCAGGCTGGTCAAGTAGTTTCAGAAGCTTTGGTATATTCTCTGCTGCCCATTGCAATATTTAGACAAACAGTATCTAGGGAGGTACTGCTATAATCTTGCAAGAACTTTGCAATGACTTAATAAATTAAGCAGATGGTTTACTGTATGAGGAAGTTTTGCAGCTGAACAAATCATTGCCCAAATACCACATGCAGGTTTTGCTACCGTTTGCCTCCACCAGTCATGCAAAAGCAACCACGTAACATAGGCAGAGGAACCACAGGTACAGCAAGTAGGATGGAGGTTAATGTGAGAATATGTGTTTGATACCAAAATAGGTTGAGGCATGCCATGTATTTGTGCGTTGCTAATGTGGGATTACTCAGTGCAGAGCTTTGCCTTTATTATAGAACAAATTCACTTGATTGTATAGCAAATTGTCCACTGTAGGGCATCCTCTGCACCTCCAGTTTCAAACACATGCCCTTAATTGCTGTATGGCCACCCTGTTTCTACCCTTTCTGCACCTATGCCTTTATAAAGATGTTCTGAGAGTGGTTTTGGTGATAACCTTCCCTCATTATGTCTTTCGGGCACTCTGGCAGATACGTTCCATTTGTAACACATGGAGTAAGAACTCCATATGCATATATTCTTCCATCATCATCTTTTCTTTATTCAGACAGTGCAGCTGCTATTTGCAGAGCACACTAGTTCGTTCTTGCTTCTACTGCCAGTGCCTCCCCATACTGGTCTACGGTTCAAAATTGACGCCCAACACCTTTGCCATCTGCCCTGTGTGTCTTTGCAAGCCTCCAGAGTAGTCATGCTGCTGCAGATCAAGGTCCTGTGAAGTTCAGATTTAGTTTCCCAGCTGACATGCCTGTCATCTGCTCTTACTGCCCTTGCCACTCCTATCTGCGTCTGCATGTCCTTTTCTCCCTTCCTACCTTTCCCCTTTCCCTACCAGCTCATTCACCCATCATTACATTACGTATATAGCATGAGGTTACATTTTTTTCCCAGCCTTTCCCTGCTGCCCATTATTGTAAATCTCTCTGAAAATCCCACAAGGATATTCCCATACTTCCTTATATTGCACATGAAGAACAAATATCCCCATTTCCTCCCACACCCTCCTCTTCCTGCTTGCATTCCAGCTCACTGCAGGCCATTCTCACCATATCCATAACCAAGTTCAGTCCCTGCTCTCTTGCCTTTTACCCATCTCAGCATCAGCCCTGGACTTCTCAAGAGCCTTATGGTGGTGACAGATAAAATACAGACTTCCAGAAAGGCGACACCGGACAGCAGAGCCGAAGGCCTGGTTTTTCTCCCAGTATTTTGTAGTCCTTCTATTCCATCCACTGCAGCTTTGGAAAGTGTAAAAAGCAAGGGCAAAAGGCAACCCTGCACCTAGAGACATGCACAGGGAGGCTGTGTCCTCCCACTGGTTGCAGCACCAGCCTGACCTCTGCAGTCATGAGCAGAAACCTTTTGCTATCCCCCCCACCTCCTCATTCTGTTGCTTGCAGGTTATGGTGCAGTCTGCTCCACACATGCAGCTTGGGCTGTGTGAGCTCTTTGACACAGAGATGTGGACGTTTCTGCTCCCTCAACAGAGAGAAATGGGATGAGCACGTCACGGAGCTGCCTGCCTGTCTGCCTGCTGTTAGGCTTGGACATCACAAGGGGCCACAGTTCAGACTTAGAGGCCTTAACTCTTACTGTCTTCCTCTTCCACCTTCACTCTTCTGACTGAATAGGAATAGGAAGGGTTCTTATAGGAGCGATGGGTCAATAGGAAAGGGCTCCCTATTGACTACTTAGCATTTTATATACCAAGGAGAATGATAGGTCTAGGCAGGGGCCAAGAGAGAGCACTCACCAACCACGTGTCCTGCATCCAGCTGATGGACACATCTACCTGCCCGCCCTGGCAGGACTTGATGCACAAGAAGGCAGTGAGGCCATCAGGACCCTTAATCTATCCCCAAGAGCGGCAGCCCCACTGCTGCTGGCCTTGCCCCACAGCTTCAGTTCAGATCTGGATGAGCAAGATGATTGTGGGAGGAAAGACACCATGATCTCCAAGGGGGAGAAGTAGCATTGTGACTTGTTTTAATAGGTAGTCTTCAATGGTGGTGGACTCTGGGACAGGCAGAAGCCCAGCACAGATAATTTTTATGTAGAAGCTGAGCTGTGAAAATAGTTAAGCATCTGGTTGTTCCTAAAAGAAAGAATTGCAAAACAGAGTGCAGAGGTGGCAGGGAAGAATCTTACCATGGATGAAAGACTGCCCTCACTTCAGGGGGATGGAAGAAGGGTTTTTTTCCAGCATTGCTGTACTCCCAGCACCAGTGCTGTGGTGGAGAATTAGAACTGCACAGCACCCCAGAGGATGAGGAAGCAGGACAGACCTATCCCCTCATGCCAGCCAGAACAGCACACACCACCCGGACAGCCACTGCACAGCCTGCCTTTCCCCTTCTCCAGCAGCTGCCTGGCACAGCCCTAGCATTGCTCACCTCCTTGTCTACTCAGATAGTTCTCTGAAGCATTATCAGAGCCAAAAGGCTCCCTTTAAATGCTGACACATTTCTCAGGCCATAATGCAAGAAGTCCAAACAAGTTGAAACAGAAAGTCCCCCTACCACTCTGGAGGTTTGACTGCCTGCCCTTTATCCAGCTCAGATTTTCCCAGGACTGTCTCCTTGTTCAATTTTCCAAACAGGACTTTCCAGTCCTGTTAGAAGAGAGTTGGGTTTTCCCCGCTCACTCCTTTCTGCAGTTTTACCTTGTTACAGCAGCCATGAGCCATGCCACGGAGTCCCCATTGCCTCTCCAGCTGCACTAGTGTAGCCTCCTGCCTGCCCACTACAAGCCCCAGGGGCTTCCTTGCTCTGAAGGGAGAGCCTGCACTGCTTTAATTTAAATAATTTCTCATTTGCTGTTTTAGCTAATTCAGTTAACTTTTCCTGTGCAGCTTTCAAGGGAAACTTCTTAAATCTCTCCAGCTGAAAGCAAAATGAGAACCAATATATATTTCAAGAGAGACTCTTAAAACACAAACATTTTTAACATACATGCACCCCTTGAAGGGCACAGGGCTACAATTGCAGTGCAACACTTAGTATGGTTAATTATTGCCCCTGGCTTTCAGTAGCTTGAAGGAGGGAGTTTCCCAAGGCCCTTCAGAAGATCTCCGTGAATGCAGCTGCTCGGTTTCAGCAACGCTCTTTGTTCTCACTGGGGAGTGCCCAGGAGTCAAGCGAGAGGCAGCTCCCCCGGAGGAGCACGGACCAGTGCCGACGGAGAGCCGGTCCGTGCTGTTTGCTCTTGCAGTGTGGGAGGACCTGCGAGTTGTTTTTCCTCTCTGCGTGGGAAAAGGACATGCCATATCTCAGTTAAAGCTCTGTGCGCCTACTGAGCTGAGGAGGACTGAGAGTCGGTAAGGATGGCTGCCCAGCCTGTGCAGCACACAGAACGATACTACACTTTTCTTTCCATTTTTTCTAAGTGAATGAGTTTCTACTCCAGCATGCATTAAGGCTGATATTTCTGGATTCAACCCAAAAACATAGATCTGACCCCTGGCAGCAGCTTCTCTGAGTAGCTTCACCCCAGCAAACAAGCAAGTGCTCCCCAAAGCTGCATGGAGATTCCTTACCCTGGGCTGTGCCAAGCATGGCTTGGGGAAAACACTCCCAAGGAGGGGTATTCAAACCATCTACTCAGCCTCAACCACACTCGACCTCCACCTCCGCTCTAACAACCTAGGCTGTTGGAGTTAAAAGAATAGTGAAACATCCAACATCTGTCTGTCCATCCACCCCAAATTTCTCTATGCTCCCATCCTTGCAGCCTTGACCCCTGGCAGTAGCACGCTGAAATACCTCGTGCCAAGCGGATGGACTACCCCACCACGGCAAGGGAAAGCTCTCAAACTGCCATGTCTGCTGCCTGGACAATCACTCTTGGCAGGACAGCACTCAATCTATGGAAACTTGAGATACTGAGGTGGAAAGATGGTTAGCCCTGTGGTGGTGTGGGAGGCTGGCAGGCTTCAGGTGCAATCAAACAGATTCAAAGAAGTGATCAAACAGAACAAGGGCATGTTCAGCAATTGAAATGGTGAGAAGGCAGCAGTGCTACCAGGATGAAAAAGCTAGATGGGACATCACTGGCAGCAGCAGAGAAGGGTCCAGCCAGTCCGCAAGATCCACTGCTGAGGTGGTCTCATACCCTTCACAGCCCAGCCATAGCATGTTTTACACAGAAAGGCTTAATCTTTCCCCACAAAATCCTCTCCTCTGTCTCTGTCCCAGAGGAAAGAAGGTGAACAGGTCCAGGGAGGGCAACAACTTCAGGGCATCTGCCTTCTCTCCCTGGGTGATGCCAGTTTCTCTTCTCTATGCAGCTGCCTGCCAAAGTGATTCAATTACCCGCTTCCCTTCACAAGCAACTCCTTTATCTTAGGGACTTGTGGAGTAAGGAACTGATATCTGTTTCCTTTTTCAGAGATGTCCAAGCAAAGGAGAAAAGGGAAACTGCACAGCTTACGTGGCAGTTGCCATCCTTCCGTGAGGAGTGGCATGTGGTGCCATGACCAAGCAAGCCTTCTTAGCCATGGTGCTCTGGGAAGCCCTAGAAAGCCCTCTCCCTAGAAACAGCTGTATGAGGAGCAGAAGACAAGAGGACTGAGCTGCATCCATGCACTGCACAAAAACAGAGCATGTTGTTAGAGCACATGGCAGCTCTATGCCACAAGTAGGGCTGCAGACATCTCTTCCAAAGATGGCTGTGTATTTGTAGAAGATGTGAACTCGGCTGCACTGCAGTACCCTGTGAATGAGTGCCAGTATCTCCAAATTTTCTGCTTCAAATTTAAGAACATGTCGAATTCAAAACAGCCATTTTTTTTCCATTTTGCAAAGGAAATGTTTTACTCTGTTTTAGTTAGAGACAATGCACTTTTTAATAAAAAAGTATTATTAAAATCATATTGAAGAGTTCCTAACTGAAACAGATTACTATTTCTTTAGACACAGGAAACAAGAATCTGTTTAATTTTTTTATTACTCATTGGAAACTTCAGGTGTTTGTTTTCTCACTCACCTGAAAAATGTATTCTCCTAAACTCTTGTGATTGCGACCTAGCAGAATTTCCTCTTTGTCTTCTCCTGAGTGATGTAAGCTGGGCATACCTTCATCTTGGGTCTTACCATGCCATCTCTGAAAAGCCAATCCCCAAATTTGCATCCAGTTGCCATCTATATAATAGCTATTAAGCTCTTCATGCTTGTGTAGGGGCAGGTCTTCACTTAGCCTTAGAGCTAGAAGCCTTTCATCAGTTCTGCTTAGCTGTCTCTCACATCATCCAGCCCCCTTCACACACATACATCCTATTCCCTCTACCCATTTACTCCATCTTTTGGCTGTTGGAAATACACTAGGAAGAAAACTCAGACCACAGGAGGTGATAGTTTCAAAATTGATCCTGAAGCCACTCTTAGGCTGAAGGTTTTGCGGCTGCAAATCGATCTGTGGAAAGCATGCAGCTTTTGGATGGTAAACTGATGATGATTCCAACACCAACCAGTGCCCTGCTGCTGGACATTTTGCCTATGACTTAGACCATGTCTGTAGAGTGATTCAACCCACAACGTGATGCCAATGTACATCCTCCAGGGAGTGTTATGTATTTCCCATAGAGATGCTTTCATTCAGCAACAAAGTAAACACAGCTTGGTGTGTTCTTCCTGGAGGCAAGTCCCTTGTAATGTAAGCACATTCACCATGTAACACCACCACACATGGCTTCTCAACACTGCCCTAAGAAAAATGTTATCTCTGAAGCTATTCTGCTTCACAAATGATCCTCTCAGTGTCCCCTCCTTCCCCCACCCCTGCCTGCTGGTGCTGCAGGGAGATGGAGAGCTTTTGCCCCAGGTTAGGTGTGACCCTGGCCCAGCCAGAGGTGAAGGATGCAGAACTGCTGTGCTCTATCACAAACAGGCCTTTCCAGGGTGAAGTAAAAAGTAAGTGTGCTCTAATGACAGGGCAGAATTTTTTATTATGTTTCATCATAACTTATCCCAAAGAGCAGTGCTATGATGACACATACAAAGCAGTTGCTGTTTCTTCCTGGTGGTACCTCAGTCCCCATCCAGGGCCAGTCATTGGGTACAAGTGCTCCTGACATCAGAGCCCATGGTCAGAGCAGGAGGTGTCCCCATCACTGCAGCAATCCACTAGTTTGTCAAGGATCTGTTTCAGTAAACCACTGCAAGAAGTCAAAGACAAGATCTGTGAGATCAGTGAAATGTGCAGACCATGATCCCACTTGATCTCATCAGTTTTCATTGGAATGTGGAAATCCAGAGTTTGGGGCACAAAGCACCTACAGCAGATGTAAACAGTCATGGTATTCAGAAGCAAACAAGCTTCAAAATGAGAGCAAGCATTGCAAGGTATCCTCCTTTAAAGGGTGAAAGCAGAGAGGCACTTAATCTCCACTCAATGGAGCAGCTCACCTCCTCTGATCTAAGCCTCCAGGAGTTCTTCAGAAAGGAAAGTGCAAGCTCATGCCCAGTGATGGAGCTACTCTGCATGGGATTGCATTTTACCTTTATTTAGGAAGCACTGTGAGAAAAAGGTGCAGTGGTGATACATGCAAATATCTGCAAGTCATCCAGGCTTCAGCAGGGAGCCTTAGCCCTGTGGCTCCTGAGCTGCATGGTTGTGACTTATAATTGACATGGACCTTGCTGCAATGACTGACTGCTCTCCTGACTGTAAGTGCCTTTATCCCATCAACAGCAGTTAGGGTTGTAAAAGTCCTACTCCAACAGGATTGAAATATGTGCTGAAGTTCTGCCCTTAAAGTGAGAGCTTGACATGCCTGGCTGCCTCACAAGAAATGTAGAAGAAAGAGGAAATTGTTTGAACTGTGTCCACATGGCATGAGCTGCATCAAGCTACAGAGAGGATGATTTTTCTCATATGTAGTGCAGCAGCTACATCGATGTCTTTCTCTCTCATACAACTGACAGCTAAATTATTTCTTGTAGAATTGTAATCATACATCTAATGAACTTGCTCCTGCGTAAACCCAGAGCATTTCCCTTTTGCTAACTGGCAACATGCTGGGCCCTCTGTCCATACACAGAACCTCACAGATTTCATGTGCAATGTCAGATATGCTGTTGGCACAGTTTTGAGAGTCCCCAGAAGGGGCCTCTGAGAGAGCTGTGTGCTTCCAGCATCTGCCAACTGGGACTGCAGATGTCCCAAGAGAAGAAGTCTTGGGAAGAAGAAGCCAGAATAGAACAGGCCGATCAATACCAAAGGAACGAGGGAGAGGGAAAGAGATGTTTTTGCTAGCAAACAGCCCATAATTTGAATTAGGAATTGCAATAACAGCAATGAGTCCAATTGAATGTGGTGTTAGCCTCTCAAAATACAGTACAAATGCTGGAAGTGCCCAGTGGAAAAACTGAGGTACAGATAGCCAGTGGTTTATGCTCTAGCATAGAAGTGCTTAGCCTCCTCCTTAACAGCACTGAGGACAAGAAGAAAGTACAACCACGTCTCTCCTTAAAAGCACTTTCTAGTAACAAGGGGCACAGCCTAGCAAAGGCCAGGTGTGGCTCCATCTCTGTTGTTCTGACTGTGTCTGACTGCCACTCCATGAAGCTCTGCTTCCCCGCACCCAGGTAGGCTACATGTGCACCTTAGGACACTACAAACCAGCAGACACAAAATGTTGCTGTAGGACACTGAGTCACAGCCCACACTGAGTTTCTAGTCCGCACCTTCTTTGCCCCAGCTTTGGGCTGTAAACTCCCCAGGGCAGGGCTTGTCTTCGAACAGGTGTTTGCAGAGCTGCCTCCAGCATATGTGATAATAGCCTCTCCTCTGCAGAGCCACAAGGAGCATGGTAAAAGCATCAGCTACAGTGTTAGAAGTATTAGAAGTCTGCTGGGACAGGCAGGCTTTGGGCTATCATCTGTGCACTGGGCCTCCCTCGGGTGCTGTGGGCTCTACTAAATTAGCAGACTTCCACCAGTAGTGTACAAAAAAGTAAGGTAAAAGTCTGTGGACTCCAGCAACCAGAGCTATGTGGAAATTCAGGAGGATTTCTTGCTGGGCATAGTCCCTGCAGTGTGACAGGTTTCACCTTTGCTCAGCTCTGCTGACAGAGGCACCCCATGCAAATGCTGTTCTCTAAGCTTTCACACATGGGACTTTCAAATGGTTCACACTCACCAGAAAAAAATGTATAGGATCAGATTTTCCTATGGCACCTCAAGTAATTTTATTAATCACTGGGAACAATCTCAAATGTCTTTCAACATTGAAAAATTCCACTTAATCACAGTCTGCCCTGCTACGACCTTCTCAGCATCAGATGAAGAAAGAAATGATGCAGCGAGGACCTTAGTCACACTAACACTGCTTTAAGGCTGAGCTGGGGAATGGGATATGAATCATCTTTGCCTTTTCTTTCTTCTAAGGGAAGTTCAGAAGATGACTGCTGCTCTGAGAGGAAAACACATAAAGCATTGACAGGTTTCCTTTCCACTTCAGGTCCCTGCTGTGTGGTCCTTCTATGCACTTAGCTGTGTCTACTGAAAAAGCCCATCTCTCTCTTTCAAGGTACTCATTGGAGATTTATTTACCACATCTTAGCAAGTGCAGAGCCACACAGAACTGTTTTCCAGGAGTAGCTGCCAGAGTCAACTGCAGGGTATTTTCCAGGCAATCCAGTTCCTCCTTAGCAAATAATTTTGATTTGTGTACTGATGCATAAGGGCTGTGGGATGTGGTGCCGGGAGATAAAAGACCAGCTCCTTGGAGAGGTGTAAGCATGGCATTGATACACATTGCATCACCTCACTTGTGTGTGCCTGCCAGCTTGCAGGAGTCCACTGAGCACATTCAGTGCCCAGAACATGGAGCAAGGGGCTGCCTACATAAGCAAAGAGTTATGTCAAGGCCAGAGGTGCACGTTCAGCCTCAGGCTGGCCAGCATGTGAGGGAGAAAGAGGTGACAGGATCAGAAGTCATGGCAGAGCTGTTCAGTGAAAATGTTCTCTGTGGCCTCTGCTTTTGCCTGTTCATGTGAGGCAAGAGGAAAACAGTGCACCCCATGACAGCATGAGGCTCTGCAGATTGTTCTTCTCCCGGAGACAGCCAAGCAAGGCTTGCTCTGAGGCACTGTAATACTGGTAGCAGAAATGCTTGCTGCATAGAAGAATAGAGGGTGGGGGAAACAGCTAGAATATTTCACCTCTCTCTCATGCACTGGAAAATGCATAACCATAACTCTCCATGGGTGTAGCCCCTCAGGAAAGGAATAGATATCTCGCTAGAAAAATCAAGCATTTTATACAGATATGCTTTGAGCAAGTCTTAGGTAACATTCAGATAAAGAGCTGGAGTTGAACTCTATACTAACACTCCTCCCACTGCTTCAGCCAGCTCCTGCCTGACTAAACCTTAAGATCTGGGGCAGGCTGCCCAGCACATCAGCTATGGCTCCCTGCCAAAGCACCCAGGAGCTGCAGCCCTTGCCACTGCAGCTGGCACCCAGGCATGCTCCTGAGCCTGCCTCTGCAGGCTGTTCAAAAGGGCCAGGTCCAAGTACAAGGCTTGGGCTCTGCAGCCAGGAAAAGCACGTGACTCGTTGCAAGCAAGCTTGGTCATGTTTTGCTGCAAAAAAACCCCACAGTGCATTACTAGGGAGAAATCCCAGCAAGCTGCTTGGGCAGGTATGGGTTGTCCTATTTCTGTTTGGGGTTTCCTGGCCTGAAATAAAGGTTCCTGTGCTGAGAGAAGCCACACGCATGTGGTAAAACTGGCAGGTTACACTCTTGGGATCGCGGGCACATGAGGGGACAGTCTGCCAGAACAGCCAGGGCACTTCAGCTGCACTTGTGCTATCAAGAGTCCAGGGTTTCCAAACACTCAGATGATTGGTCACAGCTGCTCTTTTGCTGGGGTTGCTCAGTGTCAGCCTAGGGTAATGGGTCTGTGCTCAGGGATCTTCTCCAGAGAAAAGGTCAGAGAAATACTACCCTACGGATTGCTCACAAAGGATAGAACCCTACACTGCCCTGTTGGCCCCTTCCATGTGCCCACACACGTGCCTGCAGGCTGTTCGTGTTCCTAGCTGGTCTGAGTCCTGGTTTTGACAGAAAATTGCCACTATTTCAGCAGTGAGGTCTGCACATGGAATAGCTTGTCCTTAATTTTGGCACAGTTTTCTTTTTTGCTGCCACAATCTTGCAGACTTCCAAACTTAAATGACATGAAAAGCTGGGGATCCTCCTGTCCTCAAGCCTTTTTATCACCCAAAAAAAGTCATCTCCCTAAATCATTAACCTAGTTACAGCTCTTGGAAAGACACCTGTAGGGACACACTCCAGCCACATAGCAATGCCAGTACTTGGAGCCAGGCATCCATCCAGCCTGCAGAGTTACCTACTAGGAGACACTGCTTTTGATGTTCAATACCAATGCTCTCCTTCTTTCTCCCAGCCCACTACCAGCCTAGCCAGCTGTGGCCAGTCCCAGCTTCTGACAGCTTCAGATAAGCTTCTGTGCAAAATAGGTTTCTCAGTTCACTGAACTCTTATGTTTTGTTTGATTAGATTTAACAGCTTAGAGGGGATAAACCAGTCTGTTCCTAGAAGCCTTGCTGCAGAGGCTGGCAGCCTCTATTGGCCACCAGAGATGTCTCTGCAGGAAGGGACTGCCAGAAGTTACACAAGCAGGGAAGCCCCTGGCAGGAAATTCTGGAACAACATCCTCAGCATCCAGGATGTGGTGACAAGTTTCAAGGTCGCTCACCTCTGTCAGCCCCATCACGTTTACCTGTAGTAGCTGCACGTGCTCTTTGAGCACTTGCACAATCTGAGAATCAAAGCTGTGCTTGGGGCCATCTGAGCTCATGTTTGACTATACTTACACTGCAAAACAGAGGCCTTGTCCTCAGAGTTGAGCAAACACACAATTAATGCCAAAGATGATCAACCTTGGGCACATGGGCAACTTGGAGCTGCTCCCATTGCTTGTTGTGCTGCAACAGATTTGCCAGCCAGCCTATTGCCAGCTGTGTCAGGGATACTAGGTTACATGAAAAAAACCAGCTCATTGAGCAACAGGCTGAGTTGCTGAGTTTGACACTTAATAAGGCCACCACAATCACGAGCCCAGATGTCTTTCCAGTCTGGTGTGTTGTCTTTAGCCATGACCAATGCTGGAAAGGCTGGGATATAAATAACCTCACCATTGATTGGGCTCTTAGGTAACTAGTAGTTCAGGCCTGTACAAGGAGATGGTTCTGTATATGTGGGGGACTATTTTAACTACCCAGCAGCAGGAGACCTAAGAGCAGTACAATCCAATCCCAACTAGAGTTTATGCTGCAGGGCTTACAGAAATGCATTCTGAAGCGCCATAGGAATACAGCACCTATTTCATGCTGGATTCAGGAAAAAAATACTTTCTCTCCAATAGCATGCTGGAAATCAGCACTTGAGCACGGATCTGAAAAGACATTTAAGATCCTAAATCAGGATGCTGATAGGCTGTGAAAGCCTGAATGCAAAGTTCACATCTGGAAAGCCTGTGCTCAGCAGCTCCATTCCTCATTGCAACTCACTGCAACTCACTAGTGGCTTCTCTCTGTTTGGCTTGAAAGACCTTGAACAGTCAAGGATTTGCATGGGTGCATGCCCCATTCCAGAACCCTTCAATGGGCCCACACAAAACCTTCCATTAACACCCTTCCTGGGAGGAAGGACTGCTAGATCTTCCCTCCATCCCAGCTGAGCAACCTAATCCCACAGTCTTGAACACTCTGTTCCTGACCCTACTCCACTGCCCTGAACCTCTGGCACTAGAGAAGAAAATGAGACAGTTTGTCCCATCTTGTCACTCACTCTCCTACCCAGGGGTCAGGCCTCATCTTCCATGGAGATGTGCCTGGATGCCTTTGGGCTGTGGAGCAAGAAATCCATTTATCAGCTGGCAGTTTATTATGGTCACCTTTGGCATATTTCTGAAGGCTGTAAAAGGACAGTGCTGTTCACACTAGACCTGAGGAGAGAGCCAGGTCCAGCTGAGTCAAGTGTCTGGATGTTAGGAGAGGCAGATCCTGTGCTCAGTGCTTCCAGCGAACTAGTAGCTCCATTTAGCACAAAACTGGATGGCTGGTTTTGGCCCCACATGGAGAAGTGAAATACTAGGTCAGGGCTCGCTTCAGCCCCAGACTTGCGGATGGATGCCCCTGGTCTGCCTGGTTGGCACGGTACCCACATTGCAGCTTGCAGAGAGCACTGAATCAGCTTTCCCCTAGTTCAAGTCCGACAGAACCAGGTGCCTTAGACTAGTTTAAATTAACCTGTATAAATTTGAGCAAAGCAAGAGATTAGCAGCACGGCTGTCCCAGTACACAGGTGTTGCTTCTGCTCACGTACAAGGGCTCACCTTGAAAACAAGTCACTGAGCTCCAGGGCTGGCTGCAAGCCAGAGGAGCTGCAGCCCTCCTCAGCCCCCAGCAAGGAGGCTGGAGAGGTGGAGGTGGGGCACTGGAAAGGATGCCAGCTGCTCGAAAGAAACACAGTCACTTAAACCTGCTGCTCTCTCTCACATTGGGAAATTCCATGTTGCTTCCACAAATGAAATATTCCTTTTGCAAGCTTGTTTTGGTGGGGGTTCCTGACTACACTCTGGCTGTATAAACAAAACCAGTGCTGAAAGTAAAAGTATCCATCCTGTACTATATGCAGGACTCCCTTCCCTTCTTGTGTTAACCGTGGTGTGACAGCTACTCTCCATTTCCTCAGTAACATGCTCAGTTAAATCTTTGTGATGTGAGCAGCATGTGCCATCAAAATGTGTGAGCCCTCTGAGAGATGGCTGACATCTCCCAAATCACCTGCAGACAGACAAGTGTCTTGGTGACTCAGCTCTCATGACCTGTTGCTGCTCATCAAGGAGGGTTTCACACTTCCATTCTAATTACCTAAGCCAGCAAGATGTATTCAAGCTGCTTCATAGACACTTTTTGTCGTAGCTGAACTGAATGTGCCCTTCTTTATTCCGTTTGCTTAGAAGGCAGAGAGCAATAGGGTGGACTTAACTTGAAGTAACTGTAACTGGTGACATCGTATACTGAGGGCTGTGAAATGAAAAATCCAAATCCTAAAGTGGGTGAGGATCCCACTTCGAAGGAGCAAAAAGCAGATGCCAGCATGGAGTTGCCATGGAGCAGTCGGATAATTCTTGGTTTTGTAAGGTAACTACATGACATGTCCCACAACAGGTGTGAGAACCCAGGAAAGCTTCTCATTGAAGGTCAGAGTTGGGGGCAGAAACATAGAAACTTGAAACTGAGCACTGGGGGAAGGCAATTGTTATCCAAAGCAGATCAGGGCACAAAGGGTCAGACAAAGACATTGCATGAAATTGCTATCATTGGAGCAAAATTACTCCTGGATCAAACTGATTCAATTTCTAGCTGGATTCAGTGGATTCCAGCACAAATGGGTGTGCCACACAGATATTTTCCCCCTCCCTCTCCAGAAAGCAGAGTATTTCCTGTGCTAACTTGTAAAGAAAACCTTTTGTTCTCAGGTTTGGAAGGGAAAGAATTTTCCGTGCCCCCCAGAGACAGTCCTTGATGGGACAGGCTGAGGAGAAGCAGGGCTTTCTGCTGGCCTTGGGAACAACCAGGAGGATCACTTTCTGTCCTCACATTATTTTTCTTTCTTTTACTTTATGTGTGCCTGCCTGCTGCAGAAGCTGGGGGAGAGGCTCTTGTTGCAGCTCCCACGGAAGGCTGCAGCAGTGGAGCTGTGCCAGTGCCGGCGACAAGCCACCCATTTGGCCAGGACTGTGGTTTGCTGGGGAATCACCCAGACCGAAGCAAACACAGCTCATACCTGATATGTGCATTTAAAACATTTTCCACTTCCCTAATGCAGGCAGCGTCCTTTGTCACTCTCAAGTCCAAGCCGGGACCAAGCCTCCCAGCCAGGAAGAGGATGCTCCCATTGCTCCCACACCACATCTCCAGGCCGGTGAGGGGAAAATTACAGCACAATAAGGCACATAAGGTGTCTTATGCAATTTTCTGATTAATACCAACTTCCCTAAGGCTTTTCTCATCCACTTCCATAGTGATTGAAATGGAAAACACTGTCAGGACCTGATTTCGTCTGTGTACAGCCTCGGATGGCCACATGCTGATCAGAAGGTCAGTGATAATCAGTTGTGCTCCCCATCCTAGCCCCATTTAACCCCCCCTGCAGCACTCTGCAGCTCTGAAGCACTGCAGAAGCAGAACGTTTGGTCCACGAAGTGAGCTGAGACACCTTCCAGTAGTCCAAGTGTCACTTGGGATCTCCCCTACTCCTGCTGATCATTTGCCTGGAGTAGGAAACACTTGAGGACTTTTCCAGGAAGCCTGCAGAACTTAGGCAGAAAACACACATATCTAAAATTCAGATTGGTTAGCTAGGAAAAAAGGGTGAAAACTAATCCCACAGGAACTGCAGGATGGATACACTGCAGTCCTTATGTGAAAATATGGTACATTCCTCCCATTGTTTCGGTCAGTTTTGCCTTGCAGCTGAACACAGCAAGAGACCTTGGTGACATAACATTTCCCTGGGCACATTTCCCCTCCCTTCCTTTTTTTATTTCTTATTTTGTTTGGAGTTTTTCTGCCTTTTTTGTCCTTTTTAAAATTCTGCTTGGTTGTATGTGGCAACAGCTGCTTTAGGAGGAAAGCATTGCTGGGGCCTTAGCATCCACGGGTTCAGCTTACTCAGCTTCTCCTCAGGGGGATTTCTAGAGGAAAGTAATTGGCACTGTGGCTAAAGCAGCTTCCCTTAAGCAGCAAGTAAATAATCTCTGATCTTCTGAAGAGAAGCAAATGAACTTTGCCAGGATGAACTACGTATTTCACACAGTCCATGGCAATGCCTGGTCCCTGTCCTGCTGAAAGCAGGGGGAGGAGAACCAAGGTTTGCAGTCAGATGTGTTCATAGCCCCTAATTTTCCAGACCCAGTAGCCAACTAATCAGGCTTGAGGGATTTTGTAGGATTTGAAGGGATTTTCCTTTTAGTGAAAAATACGTTTCTACTAAAGTTAAAAAAACCTGGTTGTACAGCACCATTTACATGCTGAATCTATTTTCCCTTGCTCCTTATCTGCTTAAAATCAGGAATATTTTGGCCAAAAGAAGTTTAAAAGTTTATGGTTTTTAAAAGCTGCCTGTTCCCAGAGGCACTGTCTATCCCCCTGACAAAACGGTAGAGGATAAAAGAAGGCTCCTTCCCTTCTCCTCATACCAGATGGGTCTTCCAGTGAGATGAACCTGCAGAGACTGTCATGAATGGAGCAGCCCCGAGTGCACTCTCCTTTCCTTGCTTGGGGGACAGAGTGTGGTTGTGTAATGACAAAGGCACTGCATTTCAGGAAGAAGAAAAGCGGAAGGAAACTGTGCAAGACAGGGGTTTCCCAGACAGCTACACTGTCTTTAAGCACGGTACTTCTGAATGGAGGAGAAGTCTGGGAACAGGGAAACCAGGAGGGGGTTTTGGTACCTTTACTTCTCCTTGCTGAGCCAGTAACTCAGATCCCGGTTGAGGCTGTGGCAGTTTCCCAACCATAGGCACCCCACAGCAACCACCAGGCTGGCCTATGCAAGCCAGGCAGGACCCTGTAAGCTGTAAGATGCACACAAAGCACACAAACTATCTTCTGCCTCAGTTACTTGTGGACCTTCCAACACTACAAAACACTGCTGGCAGCGTCAACACTGACACACGACTCCGGGGAACTCACAAGACTGACTCATGAGTTCCATCCACAGCCAAGCACTGCCAGCCTTCCTTCAGTGGCTCCCTAGAAGCAAGCATAGCATCCACCAGTCCTTCCCAGCATCTCCTGTTCCCCCGTGCTGCTGGGATTATCCCACATCTCTGCAGGGCATTGGGAGTGTGACACACTCCATGGCACAGAACGGAGTGCCAGGGGTGTTGCTTACATGCCTGGGCCCCGATGAGCTACAACATCCCCACACAGCCTTCAACAGCGCCTGCTCACACCCTCTGCAGACCCTTTTACAAAACTTTTTTAAGAGATCAACCCCAAGTTTAAGCACTCCTGTTAGATACTGCAGCTAACTCAGCAGGGAATTTTGCTGCAAAGCCATGATCTGTGTTGTAGTATTCAAAATACAATTAGGTTTGAGCTACAGGTCGAAAGATGCCACTGCCTATCTGACCACAAGAGATAAAAGCATAGGCCAGATCAACCTAGTCTTATGAGAGAAAACCCATCATTTACTGTTCGTTATAAAAAAAAAAGGAAACCTACACTATTCCAAACAGCTGCAAAGGCCATGATAGCTCTCCGTGCTGAGCAGATACAGCTTGGGTGGACTGCAAGAGAGTCATAGACATTACCACGGAAAATCCTCAGAGGGAGAAGGACTCCAAAAAAGGCTGTGCACATTCATGAAAACTTCCACTTTATTTACAGGATCTGCAACCACGCTCGATCCTGGGCTTTTTAAATGTTTGCCAGCGCGCCGAGGTGCAATCACCAAGCGAGAGAATTCCCTCCAGGGTGGAGGCTAGTGCTGAGGGTGTGGTACCAACAAAAACAGTCCCAGGTTTTCCCTGCTTCATTCAGGGTGGGCCTCTGAGCAGCTGAGGATGGGGGAAATTACCTTGAAATGTTTCTCCCCAGTTTGACAGAGCAATACTTAACTCCCAAGCGTATGGAAGCTGGAGGAGACAGAAATTAGGGCAAGCATGGATTTAAGAAATTTCCAACTATCCTTATTGTGATATTTTATAACTTACTTCCATCAGAGCTTCTCATCATTTTTGTTTCCAAAAAAGAGCACTGATCCCTTGTCTTAGATCCAAAAGTATGCCTGCGACCTTGCTATGAGAGGTTTTTAAAAGGTACCTGAAAATTAAATCAGTTCACAGAAGTTGGTCAGTGAGCATAGACCACTCCCTAAACTTGATAAAAAATGGTTGGAATAATATCTAATTAAAAGAGGAAAAAAGGAAAGGTGGCAATATTGCTTCTGTTAACAGTGGCAGGGGGCTCCTTGGAAGCCCCTTGAGATGAGATGCTGTAGCTACAGGGGAGTTAGCAAACCACCAAGTCCTGTGGACCCACCTGGGTGAGTGGCCAGGACTCACGGGATGGTGGAGACATGTCCACTCCAAGACTGCACCCTGCAAGGACATTTTTAATGAACATTTTAAAGCACAGATCCAGGAGAAACCTGCCAAGCAGGTTCTGCTGCAATCATATTTAATGCTGTTCTGAATCCTCTTCCACAGCCTGTGGCACAAGGCTCTTGAGAGCACAGCGGTACTTGGGTTGGTTTCCTTTCTAGCTCAGCTGTCCTCACATGACCCTGCATACTGAGGACAATGCTGTTTTCTTTCACAGCTGTAAAAATCAACAGATGTGTAAAACCAAGTGCCCAGGTTTGTTCAGTTATTGCAAATACTCAAGTTGTGTTTAAATGCCTATCTTTCAGCATAGATGTATTTTAAGATTTTTGCTGTATTTTATTTTTTTTTAAAAAGACCTGAAGGTAAATCAGAGGCAGAACATTATGGGAAAGCAGACAACAGAATACTAACCAGCACAACTAACCTGTCTCAGCAGCTCACAGTATTTGTCAAGAATAGAGGGAGGGAGCTGTAGCCTTTCACCAGCTGCAGTGATTCCAGGCAGCAACCACAGCTCTTAAATCCAGCCCTTTCAAACACCTGTTTTGCATCTTGCGCAAACTGAAAGAAGCACATGTGTAGTTTCACACTCTTTTGTATGACTGTGAATGAGAAGGTACCTGCAGAGTTGGCTGAAGGGCCATCTGGAGGATTGTACTTTACTGCAGAAGAGTGCTCTGAGGTGATGTTGGCAAAAAGCAATTGTTTATTCTCCTAGGAAATAATCCATCTCAGAATGTTTAAAATACCAACGCAATATAACCATGGCAACGCACAGTATGTGGCACAACCAAATCGAGCAGTGTGCTTTCTGCACTCTTAACAGGATGATACAACAGCAGGCTGTGCTAACTGAGTCCTACCCTTCCTGTTTCCGCAAGATCTTATCCCGCTCTCTTCTACAAGCACCGAAGCTCATGCAACTGTGTGGTGAGCCAGTGAGCTGGGCCGGACAAAAGTTAATCCTGCAAAGAAGTGATGAGTACTGGCCCAGATGGGCTCCCCGAATGGTGTCAACTTGCATTCCAATGCCAGCGGATGGACGCCACTGCTGGCACAAGGGCAGTGAAGGACCAAGCAGCAACTGAAGGCAAAGTGGGAAAGCCTCACATACTTACTATTATCTGTATTTGAAATAAGGACTGTAACATCATTTTACAAAAATGTACTTCATCAACAGAAGCAATTTCTCATTCATCTTGCCTAATGTATTGCATATGCTTTCATTTATCAATACATCTAGCATCAGTGGGCAGAAATATCAATTTTCTTCTTCTCTGTTAGTAACTAAATTTCTCCTTCTTGAAATTGACCTTTGCTACTTCATTCCTTTAATATAAACCACTTC
Source organism: Pitta sordida (assembly GCA_013390025.1). NCBI lineage: Eukaryota > Metazoa > Chordata > Aves > Passeriformes > Pittidae > Pitta > Pitta sordida. Next base: position 86,558 of record WEKX01000722.1, read on the forward strand.
TAATGCTACTTATCACTAATTTGTTCTCTTCCATTTCTGGACAACCTTGTGCTCTTTTTCAGACCATTGAAATTCTTACCTGGATACCAGGACATTCACTCCATCTGGGATTTGTTTTGTTTCCCTCCCAGACTTATTTTGCAGCCCATCTCTGTAACTCTTGACATTGAATTTATGGACCATTACTGCACTTTAAGCAGAGGTTCCCAGATGACCTACCTACACAAGAGGCCAGGTCTGTTTCCTGCGTTGGAGTGAGAAAGATGTAGGTGTCAGTGCAAAGTACTCAAAGTAGGAAAAAAAGTTTAAAAAATTACTTCATGGTGAATACTCTTGTCACCCATGGGATATAACTATTTTTGCACTTACAAAGCTACCTTTACATTATTTTATACCTTATTTACTTGGTTTGTTACTAAGAAAGAGAGGTTAGTAATGGAAACTTCTCCTGGAGATGAGAACAAGGAACATCACCACCTAATCTTCTGACAAGAATTCAACAAACATTTCATGTGCACAGACGCCTGAGGCACAGCAACCTGGAGCCACAGGCTGGAAAATCCACTGGAGACTGAGGGTTCAGGCAACTTGCCACTACCTTGTGGTGAGTCAGGCAGCCTTCCCAGTCATCACTGAAAATCCTGCTTTCTCTCCCATCCTTACTGCTAACAGCTTCGACAGTAATCCTCAGCCTGCTTCCTGTTACCTTCAGGGGCAGTGAGTAACTAAGCTAACCTGGTAGCCTCTTTTCAAGGCTCACCACATCCTTAGATGAGAAACATTTTTTTATTTTTTCTGTCAGCTAGGCATTTCCAAATACTGTTAACTGAAACTAGGTTAACATTCAATGCAAATGAAATTTCTTCACAATACCCTAAAAGTATGCAAGGCTAGAATTGGTTAAAGGGTCACAGAGAGGAAAGGAAAAGAATGTAGAGCTGGCCACCCCACTCGTGTGAAAACCTAATGCAAGGCAGCTGCTGTCCCCTTTGACAGACAACTTCCCGCAGGTTTTCTTGATACCTTGTTGGAAGTTTTACCTTCCTAAATGACCTAAAGAGACACTGGCCAGAGAGACTTCCTGCCTAGCCAGCCATGCCAACCTCCAGTTAGATTCCACAAAGGAGGTTTCTATGATTTCTATGGAAAGATCTCCTCTTTCCCTGAGGAAAATATTTACTTACTTACAAGGGAGAATTTTGACTGTCACTCCTACCAGGTGTGCCACTAGTTTAACCAGACTCCACTTATGGATCCTGTGCTGCACTGCCCCCTGTGCTAGTACATACTACTATTGCAGGACCAGGATCAAGGTTAAACCAATGTCCAAACCGAGCTACTTCTGTGGCTGATTGGTTTTTTTTAAACATAAGATTATTTCCAAATCAGGTTCCCTGGGTAGTTCTGGAAATTGCTGAGCTACACAATACGTACATGAGCAGAGAAACTTAGAAGCTGCTGTCCCTGAGGAAATCTTCTTCAGAGTAGATGGGGGTAGTCTGGATGCTGCCAAAGTAAAGGCTTAAATCATCTGCTGGCAGAGGCAAACACCACTTTGGTGAACCAGTTGTCATCACATAGGTTTAAGTCAAAGAGCAGCCAAGGGCATAATGAGCTATGGATACTCCTGTTCCTTTGGTGATGCATGCTGTGGTTTCCACAGCAGCTTAAACCAGAGGCAGTGCAATCCCATTTTCCTCTTCCCTCCTTTACATCGGCACTACAGCCAATTTGATCCCAGAGTTGATTCAGGTCACTAATGTAACAGAGAACTGAACCAAAAAATGTTTGCCTTCAATAAAGAGAATGGCAGGAGAAAAACAAGACCAGGAGAAAAACACTATCCCCAAAGAGTGGAAGCACACTCTACTTTGCAGTTGACTCAGTTCTGCCAAGCAGTTAGCTAGATGTTGCTTTAGTGATATGCCAGCTCTATTTATTTATCATGTTTATAGTCAAGTACATTACAGCTCCCATATTTAACACTGCAGCACAGAATTGTCATAGATGATGGTGACATAGCTAAGACTACTACTAGAGAAAAGATTACTATGCTAAGAAGAGCTTGGTGAAGAGCAGCAAATACTGCTAATAACTGAGGGGTTTGACAATTACTTAAAATGCAAGTTTATCTGTACAGATATACTGAAACGCATAGGCTGAAGTGTTTCATGAGGGGTTTTTAAATATGAGAACCACAATAAATAAACAAAGTCCAGACACTATTTTAAACAGCTTTGCATAAGAATGTGACAGTCTTTGTTTTAGTTTGGGCAAGAGAGGTTTAAGCTTGCTTCGAGCAAGAATGACTGGAACAAGTTAGGACAATTTTAAAATTTCCACCTGAAAAAAAAAACCCCACTGATTACAAAATGAAGAGCAGTGCCCCTACCGTTACTACCCTGGTAGTGTAGGTTTTTTCCTGGAAGAAAACACGAATACTGTAACAGATATGCTTCACAAAACTTGATCTCATAACCCAACCAGGCTGCTGTTCTACAGAACTCAAAATATCAGGGTGTGCTTCTGTGTCAAGGAAAAAACACGGGAAAGTTGAATCCTTTTTTCTTCAGATACCAGCAAGTTCTTTCACTTTAGTTCCAACAATGCACGCTGAACCAAAATATGTCTTATTTGGTAAACCTAGACATCAACTTAACGAAAAACAAGACAAAGAAGGTAGAGAAGAATGCCACATATTACTCCATGTCATTAAAATTGCTGTAATATATCTATATGTACTTGCTCCACCTAAAATCCACATCTACTGCTCTGTCCGTAGACTGTCATCAGCTTTACTGTGAAAATATATGCCCAAATGTTGTGCGTTACAAGTACCACATGTTATTCCTAAGAAGTACCTGAAATCCTAGAGAGGTTCACTACTGCCTGCCTTAACATGATTGTTGCTTGTTAAGAGAGGGTCTCATGAGCAAAGTGGTGATTGATGGCCATCTTGGGTGCAACAACCACAAAGAAATTGAGTTTAAAATCCCTGTTGACAGGAGGAAAAGTGCCAGTTAAACCTCAACTCTGGACATGAGGCAAGTTGACTTCAGGCTCCTCAGGAAGCTGGTTAGTAAGGTCCCCATGGAAAATACTTTTGAAGATGCTGGGGTCCGTCAGTGCTGCTCACTTTTTTTGGCCCTGAGATTAGCTCAGTTGGTCAGAGCATGGTGCTGATAACACCAGTGTTGTGGGTTTGACCTGGTATGAGCCATTCACTAAAGAGCTGGACTCAATGCCCCTTATGGATCCCTTCTAACTCAGGATATTCTGTGATCCTAAGAACACAGGAGCAGAGAATTCCAGAAGTCAGAAGTCAAGCGGATGAGACAGAAGGCTGGCTTACCTGACAAGGATCCTCTCTTGGAGTTAAGGCAAAAAAAGAAAGTGTAGGCCCAGTGGATGCAAGGCCAAGTGACATGGGAAAAATACAGAGATGCTACTTGCCACTGTAGGGAGACTATTTGTGTGGCCAAAGCTCAATTGGAGTTGAAGGTGGCCAGAACTGTGCGTGACAATAAAAAGTTTTTTGAATATGTTAATAGGAAAAGACAGTCCAAAAATATAATTGGCCTGTTAGTGGATGAGAATGGTCAGCTCACAGAGGTGTAGAAAAAGCAGAGATATTTAATGCTTTCTGTGCCTCTGTGTTCAACACCAAGGACAGGCTAAAAAAGTCCCAGTACCTTGAGGTGGACGATGATGGCTGTGAGAAGTGGAAACTCCCTGTTAACCCTCAACTTGAGGGATTGAGGCCATCATGAGTAAATTTGCGGATGACACCAAGCTTGGAGCCTGTGTTGATCTGTTACAGGGTAGGAAGGCCCTGCAGAGAGACCTGGACAGACTGGAGAGATGGGCAGATGCCAATACAATGAAATTTAATAAGTCTAAATGTCGGATTCTGCATTTTGGTCATAATAACCCCAAGCAGAACTATAGGCTGGGAACAGAATGCTTGGAGAGTGGTGAGGTGGAAAGAGATTTGGGGGTATTAGTGGACAACAAACTCAACATGAGCCAGCAGTGTGCCCAGGCAGCCAAAAGAGCCAACGGCATCCTGGCCTGCATCAAGAATGGAGTGGCCAGTAGGTCAAGAGAGGTTATCCTTCCACTGTATTCGGCACTGGTCAGACCACACCTGGAGTATTGCATTCAGTTCTGGGCCCCTCAGTTCAGGAAGGATGTCGAGGTGCTGGAACAAGTTCAGAGAAGGGCAACTAGGATGGTAAAGGGGCTTGAAGATAAGCCCTATGAGGAGAGGCTGAAGGAGCTGGGTCTGTTTAGCCTAGAAAAGAGGAGGCTCAGGGGTGACCTTATTGCTGTGTATAACTTATCTAAAAGGAGGTTGTAGCCAGGCAGGAGTTGGTCTTTTCTCCTTGGTCTCTGGGGACAGACGAGAGGTCATAGTCTTAAGCTTCAGCAGGAAAAGTTCAGACTTGATATTAGGAAAAGGTGTTTTACTGAAAGAGTGATTCAGATGTGGAATGGGTTGCCCACAGAGGTGGTTGAGTCGCCAACCCTAGATGTGTTCAAGGGGAGGCTGGACGAGGTGCTGAGTGATATGATCTAGATGTAGATGATAGGTTAGTCAGATTATAGGTTGGACTAGATGATCTTCAAGGTCCTTTCCAGCCTTATTTATACTGTAACTTGTGCAGGATCTGCTGCTCCAACTGCATCCTAGTAAGTCTGTGGGGCCTCATGGGATTCATCCCAGAATACTCATAGAGCTGTCTGTTGTCATTACGAGGCCTCTCTGGGTGATTTTTGAATAGTCTTGGGAATCTGGGGAGGTTCTAGTTGACTGAAAGATGGCTAATATTGTCCCAGTTTTCCAGAAGGGATGATCCTGGAAACTACAGTCCTGTCAGTCTGACTTCAGTGACTTGTAAAATTACAGAGAATGTTCTGTGAGGTACTGAAAAACACCTTGAAGGACAGTCTTTGGTCACAGCCAGCACAGCTTCATGAANATTATGTTTGTTTACCACTCTGGGACGTGCGTTCGGTCTCTGTATGGGCGTTAGATGGTGAGTTGGACTAGATGATCCTTGTGGGTCCCTTCCAACTCATAGCATTCTGTGATTCTGTGTGAAGAGAAAGTTCTGCTTATCAAACCTGATTTCCTTATATGACAAGGTAGCCCACCTAGATAATCAAGGGAAGCCAGTTGAATGTATATTTTTGGACTTCAGTAAAGCTTTTTATATCGTCTCTCACAGGAGACGATATTTCTGGAGAAATTCTGGAGATTTTCTGGAGAAAATGTCCAGTACACAGCTGGGGAAACACATCATGTGGTGGGTGAGCAGTTGGCTCATGGGTCGAACAGAGAGGGTAATAGTGTCATATCAGACTGGTGACCTGTCACTACTGGGGTTCCACAGGCCATTCCATCTTGGGCCCTGTGCTCTTCAACACCTTCATAAATTACCTCGATGCAGGACTTATGGGTATACTAAGTAAGCCTGCAAGTGATACTAAACTGAGAGGAACTGTTGACTCCCTTGAAGGCAGAGAGGCCCTACAAGGAGACCTCAACAAATTAGATGACTAAGGAATCACCAACCATATGAAGTTCAACAAGAGAAATGTTCTGGATTCTGCACCTGGGATGGGGCAACCCTGAATATATGTAGAATTAGACACTTCAAAGCAGTGCCACACAAAGGGATCTGGGGGTCCTGGTTGACATAAAGTTGAATGAGTCCAGGAGGGCCAACCTTGTCCTGGGTGGCATCAGGCAAAGCATCACCGGCTGGTTAAGGGAGGGGACTGTCTTGCTCTGCACTGGTGTGGCCTCACCTTGAATATTGTGGCAGATGGGGCATAAATGTGCCAATTGTTGCACAAACCCACACAGAATTGTCAGATAACCAACTCGAAACCAGAAGCAGGGGTGTGTCACCTTATCATCTACTACACTATCTGACACAAGGGAAGCTGAAATTTGGAGGCATGAATGGAAATTCAAGAAGCTTTGTGACGTCAATTCACAGTACATCTGAATCTCCTCAACTCAGTTATAAGATTAGCATTATCTTTTATTAAAACCATGAAACACAAAATTGCATCTTCTTTACCACAACGAACTCGAAAAATACACATTCAAGGGACTTTAACTGTAAAGCACAAAAAACCCCCCAATTTGTTTCTGACAACTTATGAGGCCTTCTCCAAAGGTCTTGAAAAAAAAATCAAAGAGAATTCTGAATTAAGCCCATATGGGAAGAGCACAGCAGAGGAATGAAGGTAAAGAAATAAGTTGTATTAGCTTGGCACTCCTTCAAGAAGACTCATATGTCTGCACAACAGCTGAGACTGCCTGGTAATCTTCCCTTTCTCCTCATTCCTCTTCTCTCACAACTTCACCATCTCCAGTGCTGAGGCTGGAACTTCTTCAGTTGAAGCAAAACAAAAATTCATTTTTCTTCACCTTCACTCAGGTTTTTGCTGTGTTCTCTCCTAATCCAGAACCTCTGAGGGAATAAGAGGAATTGCTTCCCAGAGACGTTCTTGTTGATGGACTTGGTCTATTTGCCCCATCCAGTCCCAGAGTTGTTTCTGGCACTGCCGAGGCATGCGTTAACTCACTACCTGTACCCCAAAAAAATTAGTCTAAAGGATTGGACTGAAACTCACCACTCAAGTTTTTTTCCTTCAGCTTTTGTCCTGTATCCTCATCCAAACACGAGCAAATACTAAGATCTTCCTAATTTCCCCACAATTAAACCAGTAATGTAAGCCTTTCAATATGAGGGCAAGAAGAGAATGAATGTGAATGTAATAATTATCTCAGCACACACCCCCCCCCCCACGAAAACTCATATACATAGCTTTATACTAGAAGTCAAATAGCTTAGATGAAAAATACAGATCAGAGTATAAAATTTCCTTAAAATTCTCTTAAAATTAAAAGGCAAGCAATCACCACAGAAACATTCAAAATCACCAGGCATTTTAATGAATGTTTCATAGAATTGAAAGTTAAAAAAATTGCATTAAAAGGAGACAGCAAGTATTTCAAAAACCTCTGTTTTATTTGTACAGAGTAAAATACATCATAGAGCGAGCACTGGTTTCCACCCATAACCTAAAGCCATTAATAAGTGTTTTCTTTTCACCAAACATCCTGGCCAGAAGCACAATCAATGGAAATGGGAAAGCTAATGCTAATTAGTCTCTCTCTGCCAGAGCTACAAGGTGCACATCAATCTCTGCTTCTGTAAGGATCCTGAAAGAACAAAAAGAAATCTTAAATAGCTTAAATGATCCTTTCCCTTAAGCCCCAATATTACAGCCTAATATCTACACAGAAAGTTTTGCATCAATGCATCTTTCCATCCTTTAAAGCCCTGCTGCCAGGGCCACAGGCTGACATTCCAATTCTTTTTGAAAAATAAAGGAAGAACCAAAGGCACTAGAGGGCAAGAAGGTAAGAAATCGTAGAAACAGAACAGGTAATTTTTCATGAGTAATACATTCGCAAGTTAGGGCCTGGTGAGAAGAATGGATATGGTGATTAGTAGTATGATTACTCCAGGTTTTCATAGCCTTCCCCCTCTGCTTGTTATCTGCCTTTTCTGAAAAGGACAGGCGACCAATAAATGAAGTTTGGCAGAAAGCTAGCACTTGACCCTTGAGCAGCAGTAGAAAATGGGTAATGCAGCTCCTGCATGCTTTCTCAAAAATACTGTGCTATTCTGTTGTTCTAAGCACACACCACCAAATGTAAAACCACCCATCATCCCTGTGTCAACTTCAAAAAATGTCAGGAAGGAAGCACTTAAAATACTGCACCCGCTGGACCCAGAAGTTTGAAGTCTCTCTTCAATCCCCACTTACAAAGGAATTTGACTAAAGTAGCAGAGGACTTCGTTCCCCATTTTAACTGTTCCTCTCTTTTTGAATGTTTTAATATTTTTATTTTTGTCATTTTTATATTAAAAACCCCAATGAAAGCCTAAGGCAGAAACAATTAAACCCCTCTGCAGTAAGTCAAATTTACCTAAATTTTAGGTAAGCCATATGCGGAGGGTCCTTTTGCATCACAAAAAATTCCCCAAACTTATTCTTCCGTATTTGATGCATACTTCTGCAGCTATAGATTGCATTGGGAGCAGGCTGTCGAGTGCACTGTATCTGAGGTGAAGTCCTCCTGCCTTCAGCAGGAATACTTCCACGTGTGGTCTTGATACACTGACCAAGTAACCTTAGTGTGCTGCGCTTACATTCAGGTAAAAATGGGAGAGGGAGGAACTAACAGGTGCATTGCTTCCATGCTAGATAGGAATGTAGTCTACTTAGGAAATAAAAACTCAGCCTTTTCCAAACCACTACAGTGATTCTTTAAATTCAAGATATTTTAATCTTGTCAAATTTAAATAGAATATTTCAAATCATACAAATTCATAATTAAAAACTGCTACAATTACAAGAGGAGCCAGAATAAACTTAGAAAGGCTAAATTTAGAGAAGGATTAAAAAATTAAGGGACTTGTACATATTCCATAACATAAACCAGACTTTACTGCATTAGTTGGAATGACTATGATTTGGAAGTGGACTCCAGATACCAGTACAAAGAAAACGTTTTATGCTTTTAAGCATGAAAACACACCTAGACCACATGTAACTACATTTCAATCACCATATAAAGCAATACCAGTTTAAGAAATGAAAGCAAACACTTTACTGAATCCCTTAACCACGTCTAACATTTTAAAACTACATTATTTTTTTAAACACTGTTTTCTAACTCTACACGTTTTGAAGAGTTATAAGTAAAAAAAACCTCCAAAACTTCAATCTCTGATATTTATCTCTTTTTCTCAATTTACAATTACACAGGCAGGTAGAACTAATTGCTCATAACTGGAGAAACATACCAAGTCTTATCAAGATGGATCACCTACCTGAATTTAGGATTTTCCACTGTGACTACACCAACTTCTATTTCTGATGGTTTGAAGTCAATGGATAGTACAGTAGACAAACATGTTATTGCTGTCTGAAAGAAGACAAAACCCCTCATCATTAAAACGAAAGCACTAATACCTTTTTTTAACAGACACATCATTAACAACTATGCTTCTTTCTAGTTCAAAGTTATTTCTCTTCACTTCAAAACCTCAGCTAATAAATTTGAAATAGTTGCCCCCTGCTACAGCATACAGTCCCTCTCCAGTTTTCTCCCTAAAAAAAACAATCCACAAAAAGCAAAGCAACATGTCATTTTTGAAGCAGAAAAAATACAGAACAAAACCAACCCTTTATCATGCAAAGATCCAGTTTGAAATGCCTTATAATATGAAGACTGTTTTAAATGCCACTAAAAGCAATCATACTGGTATCCCCAAATCAAGCACTGAAGTAACCATCCATCAGCTACAATGGGAATGCTACAATGACAGAACCTTCTTCAGCTAATATAAAACAGAAAAAGCAGATTAGATGACTATTTAAACATTTGCAAAACACTTCCAAAATTTCTTCTAGTTGGAATAGCTATACTGGCTTTGGCAACAATACCGAACTGTAAGGAAAGAGGAAACGCCTAACTGCATTTCTCTGTATTACAAGCCTACATGCAGCATATTCATTTAAAATACTTTATTTCCTTCTGCTGGCCTACCTCTACTGTTTGTTCATATGTCCAGTCAAATTTCTTCTTTACTTTCTTTTCAAGAAAACTGGTTGACTCTGTCTGTTTAACTCCTGCAGCTGTGGCCTTGAATCCACAATAGTAACCTGCTGGATCACACTTATATACCTGAGGGCCGTGTTCTTCATCAATACCAATCAAAATCATACCTTGAAGAGAAAATTTAATGTATTTATTTCCCAATTTTATCAATTCACTTCAAGAATACAACAGATACTCCTCTACTGTGAAAAAATGTGCATGCACAGCAGTACATTTTTGGGAAGCAGTCCCATATCTGGAGCTGTGATTTCCTCTTTGTCTTTAATTCGCCAAGTCTTATGAGCATCTCATTAGCAAGCGTGCAACTCAGTTTAGCACGAGCTATGTCTGTCATTCCCATGCACGGCTACTCACTATAAATAGAAACATTTTTGCCATGCTCAGTTTCTACAGAACCACAAAGTCAGGAAATACAAAAGTTTAATCCTGTTGCAGTTTACCCAGCCACAGCTCACATCCTGTGTTCTATGCCACAAAAGTGTAAACAATAGCTCTATTACCATTTAGAAAGCAACCTTTTACTAGAAAGCAACTTTACAAACATGTTGAAACTAATGGAAATACTATTATAAGGCCAAATTTAGACCTCTCATTTGTAATCTTGACAAGCACTGCATTACATATCTTTCCCTCTTTTCTTTAAAGTAAAAAAGAATCTGAAATGAAATGTGGAAATATCAGGACATAAATGAGTATTTGAAGAGTATTTGACAAAGTTGGACAGATATCAAGTAACAAACTGATCACATCACTGAAATGCATCCATGTTCACTCTCACTTCTTGATTTACAGCTGCATTGTCTCAGTAAGCATATGAAAAAATTAGTCAAATGCAATACTTGCAATAAAAGCCCCAAACAGAACCAGGTCAAGGTTTTCAGTTATTTTCACTTTACACTTGTGTAACTTTTAACAAGTTAGAGCAAATAATCTTCTGAGAAGCTATTACTGTAATAGAAAAAAAATCCCTTCATATTTTATAAAAAGATTAAGGGAAGTAAAGAAAGACACATTTTTATTTCCAGTACTATCAAGGCATGGGAAATGCCAAGGGAAGAAAAAAACAATAATTCCTGAAAATTACAAGCATAGGAAAATTGCCCCATCGTGGAAACTGTGGTGGAACTTTGAATGTTGCTTCTTTAGTGAGAAGTGCTACTACCTACTATGATTACGAGAAGTGACTCATCAATTTTGAAACGATTCTCCCTAAAAGGAAAAAACGAAAACAAAAAACCCAAGCAAACCCAAATCAATCAAAAAGAAACCCAGACAGAATGTTTAATGAGAAAGTAAATGAGGAAACTTTTAAGTCTTTTATCTCAGTTCCTGAACAGACTATCAGTACAGTTATAATTTGCTTCCAGTCAAACAAAAGAGAAAAAAAAAAGTCAGAAACAACCTCAGAAAACAGAGATGACCAAGAATATCTACAAAAAATTAATTTTCAGACAACTTTTTTTTTTTAATTTAAGCTGCATTTGCTCTTATAAAACAAGACATGTAGAAGTATTTGCAAGGGGAATATTTTTAGCACTTCTGTACATTAGATATATCACGGCTAAGTTAAGAGCACAAATGATGCAGATCTGTCCTACATATCCTACTTGATATGGGATATATCCTACATATCCTACTTGATATAGATTAAAAAAAGCCACAAAATCTGCACAAACATAATTGCACTCTCCATCTAACTGTGATGTTTACTCAGACACAGTGTATTGGGGTTGCATGGCCAGGTTTTGGTAGTAAGGGGACTCTGGAGGTGGCTTCTGTGAGGACCTGTTGAAAGCTTCCCTCATGTTCAACAGAGCAAATGCCAGCTGACTCCAGAAGGGCCTGCCACTGGCCAAGGCTCACCCTGTCAGCAAGAGTGGTAGCACCTCTGGCATAATGCATGTTAGAAGGTAAAAAACAAAGTCATTAGGCAGAAGCAAATGCAGAGAGAGACCAGAGTGAAAGTATGTGAGAGGAACAACTCTGCAGATGCTGAGGTCAGTGAAGGAGGAGGAAGGGCCACCAGAGCAGAGATTCTCCTGCAGCCTGTGATGAAGTCTATGCTGAGTCAGGCTGTCCCATTGCAGTGCATGGAAGTCCATGGTGGAGCAGAGATCCAGCTGCAGCCCCTGGAGGACCCCATGCTGGAGCAGGTGGATGCCTGAAGGATGCCATGGCCCCTTGGGAAGGCTGCATTGGGGCAGGCTTCTGGGAGAAGGTGTTTTGAAGATCTGGATTTACTTCTCAGTATCCTACTTTGATTTGCTCAATAATAAGTTTGATTGATTTCCCAAAGTTGAGTCTGTTTTGCCCACGAAGGTAATTAGTGAGTGATCTCTCCCTGCCCATGAACCTTTCATGGTATTTTTTCCTCTCCTCTGTCCACCTGAGGAGAAGAGTGGAGAGGCTCTGGCAGACACCTGGACATAGCCAAGGTCGAACCACCACAAACAGGCACCTTTCAAAGAGCATTTCGCACTCACAGGTCTCAGTGTGCAATGCAAACAGACTAGGCTCCAAAAACGAAGATGAAATAGTATCACACAGTTTAAAGAGGCTACATAAATTCAAATGCTGAATCAATGGTAAAATCATGGCTCCAAATCAGGACTTCTAACACTGCTCTCTCATCTGGTTGTTCATCCCTCTTCCTCCTTCAGTTACCAATTTAGAAAACAAGTGAGAATTTCTTGTGTGTGTTTAGTTGCAAGCTTAGACAACAAACAAGGAAGGTGAATTTCATACACTATACTTACAGCAACCAAGGGGCCTCATTTCAGCGTTTTGCGTATAGACCTGAGAAATATCTGCAATCCTTTTACACAGCATATCCACAGGGATGTCATAGCCATACTTGTACTTCCAGTTAGCAGCCTCATAGCGGGCTCTCTGCACCTGGGATCTGCTATCAGCTAGACAGAAAGAACTAGCATTAATTTCAGTGAACATGTACCAAGTTTACTTCTAGCATTGCCTAGAATGCAAATTCCAGGTTGCAACTTTACATTGTCTTTAAATATACCCATTAGAAGTAGGTAAGTTCTCCAAAACCAGACTGAGTGGAACTAACCTCTGAGAGCACTTATTTGATTTATATGATGCAAAGCTGGCGAACTACATAAAAAGCCTGACACACTTCAGATACTTACAAAAGATGGTGAATTAAATACCTGTCATTCCTGTCATCACACAGCCAATATTTTCAGTAATTTTGAATAAATGAGTCACTGTGTTGGAATCCAGTAACTTGTCCTGAAGAGGAAATAGAAATACATAATCTAATAGAAAACACTCTCCTTGAAGTAAAAAAAACAACAAAGACAGACTCTGAATGCTCTGCAATCTACAGAAGAGCCCAAAAGGACCCACTAACAGCTAAAATTGTTTTTCAGGCTCTCCACTATTTACTGGTGTAGGCATGCAGAGGAAGAAGTTGGAGAATAGGGAAGATTTAAACTGCAGTATCTGGAAAAGTATGACTGCAAGAGCATGATCAACATGAGAATCCTTTTCCGTCTCAAGAAGCTTTCAGAATCCACATACAAAAACTTGCTCTCTTTTTGAATCCTGCCCGTCAAACAAAAGTTTCCCCCTTCTGTCAACAATACATCATCACTGAGCTGAAACACACATGAAAACCTGTTCTGCATGCTACTGGTATAGTATTTTCTCAGTAGGAGTTAAAGAAAGCAGGGAATATATTAGGGACAACTCAGGCCTTAGAAAGCAGAGCAATGTATGCATGCAACAGCACAGGAGGATCAACTTTGTATTTTAGCTTTATCCCTTCAACAACTACAGAGGAAACCAATATTGCAGTACTTGGTGAGGAAATGTACAGCTGAGCACTAAATGGAGCTAGAAGTTGTAATAAGCAGAATGATAATTAGATACTCAATTCAAACAGAAATGTGTGTCAGTGCTAATAAACATAAGGTCAAAGTTGCAGAGTCTCACCTCCACCTTTTTTCTACTCCCCTTCCAGAACCCCCTCAAACACAGACTTACAGGGACTTTCTTCTGTGTCACAATTACTGCAGAATCTTTCCCACGAACAGCTACAGATGTAAGTCCACCTTGGTTTATGGCCTTAAATGCATATTCTAGAAAAATATAAGTTAATGAAAAACATGGGTCAGAGATACTAGTACAACTAACTCTGCCACATCTTCCCCCTGGACAAGACAGGAGCCTTGCCAAGTCATGGCCTTTTTAATACTTTAATAGTTATGTAACACTTTGTATCCTTAAGGTCTGTAGTGCCATGTGCACAAGAACCTTCTGATGGGTATTAAAAGTCATTGACTCTCTTCACAAAACCACTGTCACTGCTCCTTCAAATATTTCTTGTAATTTGCTCTTTTGTTCCATTCGAGCTTAACAGCAACAGAATATGTTTTAAAACAAAAAGGCTGTTCTGAACTTGATCAAAGTGGTTCAACCTTAACCCACAGTAACTATAAATTCTTATAGAAGAATTTTTGACATGAAATTTAGTATTTTAAGCATCGTTACCATTGCAAGGTTATAAATTTCTTTTCTAGTTCTTAACTGATATAGACGAAAACTGATACAACAGACTAGGCATAGGAGAGGGGGTTTAACCCTCCTATCACATTTTCTGACTTGACATTCAAATACTGCAATGCTTTTGCTCACTTTTTAAAATGAAACTTACACAGATGCCAACCAAAGAGCATTTTGCATGCAAGTACAGCGGATTAAGATCTACTTGAAATGATCCATGAAATAAACTTCCCTTGATTAAAAGGTTTCAAAAGCCTTAGGAACAACAACTATAAAAACTGTTTATCTTGCAGTGTATGATAAGCATTCAGAACTTCCCAATATCTGACTAAGAGAGGCAAGTTTCAGGCAGCAGCTGAAGGTGGGTGAATTTGTTAGCTAAGCAAGTAAAACCAGAATGTAGGCCATGTCTACAAACAGCATAGTAAATAGGAAAAACTTTCTTCTAAAATACATAATCAGAATAAGATACTCAGCTGGTTTAAAAGCTGCATTCAGATCTCTGGAAGAGATTGTACAGAGCACAGTAGAAGAGCAATTATCTGAAGATGGAAAAACCCCAAATCTTGCAATACCAGGACCTTAATGTTCCATCTGCTAAGAGTTGAGGAAGGGCTGATTGTTATGTATTTATGGCACTGTATTTGTTACTCTCACACATCAGAGCACTTACTGGCTACCCAAACATGCTCCAAAGGATGTTCCCCGTTTCTCTCTCCTAAATGCACAACTCCGCTCACCTTCTCTCTCTCCTCCCTGGCATGATCAGTGCCAGCCTGCAGGGAAGCACAGAACCCAGTGAGACATGAGGCAGCTCTGCCCACAAGCTCCTTGCCCTGGCTCTCCAACACTCCTTTAATCACGTGTACAAACACCTGAAGGAACGGCATAAAGCAGATGGCAAGAGCCAGGCTCTTTCCAGTGATGCCCAGTGACGGGGCTGAATCACCAGATGCGACTGGAACAAACAAACACAGGAGGGTCCATCTGAACCCCTAAACCCACCTTTGTCCTGTGATGGTGACTGAGCACTGCCACAGGCTGCCTGTACTATTCAAAACCCACCTGGACACAGTTCTGGGCAACCAGCTCTAGGTGGGCCTGCTTGAGCCAGATAATCTCCAGAGGTCCCCACCAACCTCAAGACATTCTGTGGTTCTGTCACACTTAGGCGCCCACACAGACTAGGACTAGGTGCTCTCCCAAACTAGTTTTTGCTCACGAGTACCAACAATCAGGCTTGCTGAACTGCAGTCCCTTCTGGCACTGGTCCTATTACCATTTCCATTGCTAGTTTTCAAAGAGACAGGTCAAATGGTGAAGTGGCTCTTACAGTGTTCTGTACAAACAAATCCAAGTTGCTAGTGGTGTTTTCAGTCTGTTTACTGCTACGCAAGTATCTCAGTAACATTGCATACATTCTCTCCGGAAACAGCAGCCGCTTGCTGTTCCCTGAATACCTCACAACAATCAGAAATTTAACCATAATGATTTTCTTCACCTGCCAAAACTCCACTTAGAAGAAATATCCTTTGAAGACTGGAACTAAGAGGTGGCAATAGAACACTGATGCTGAGGGATTTTAACTACAGTAATAAGAAAAGTTAGTTTTCTAATACAGGATCACTTCAAAGGCACATTAATGTTTTAAGTTTTGGAAGCAGAAGATAGATCTAAGACAAAGTACAGGAATTTCAGCCCAATATCATTACACTGGAAATCTCTGTTCCCATACTGTTGAATTCCAGAGAAACCTCAAGTCTTAAGGAAATCTTAAAGCAACACGTCCACACTCATGTCTACTTAATCTGAATTCAGCACAGGGACAAGACTGAAAGCAAAATAGCTAGATTTGGAATATGGGATTACAAGCAAACAAAAGATTTCTGCCCATGCTGTGGCTGGATACTGGCAAAGAGAGACATCCATGTGGCAGCGCATCTGAGTTCTCAGTCTGGCTGCACATAAAGTGAGCTCACTCTTCCCTGAAGTTAACCATGCACATCTACATATTTTTCTTCCTATAGCATACAGATACTTAAAAATATCTTTATGATAGCTTCAGGCTGTGTGCAGAGGCTCTCAAATACACATGCAGATACTTGCTTCTAAGATACTCTTAAAAGGTATGGAGATACTACGCATTTCTCATACATTAACCTAATGGCTGAATATACCCAGGAGGCAGAAGAACAAGGCTCAGTTTCCTCTCTAGTACAGAATGCAGAAACCATTCCCAACAATTACTACTGTGACAGAAATACAGCCAGAAAAGTGATGTAGATTAACTAGCCTGTGCTAATGGCGAGGGAAGGTCCGAGTCCATGTTCTCACAGAACACTGACATCCTGTGTGAGGAAGCGCTGTCCCTACCACCTGTATGTATAATGCTGACCACACAGCTTGCACACAACCATTATATGTGCTCCAGATATATGACAGTACCTGTATGTAGGTATCCAGTACAGATAACTTTCTGCCTGTGTACAGACACCTACACAGAGGCACTTTTCTAGTTCCTCCTTGGAGAAAGGATTGCTCAAGACCTGCCCATGAAGCCTAATCCACACAGGCTTCTTCCTGAGAAAAAAATCAAGGGCAGTCACAAAAGAAAGTGATAGCTACCACAGATAATTCATGCAGCCTAATGCCAGCAACCTCCCTTCCTGGACAACAGACGGATATACGGACATGCCACACAAGGGACGTGCAACGAGGCCACTGCAGCTGGGGAAGAGCCAGGGGAAGATGGCATCAGGATGATGCTGCAAAACAATTCATCTCTCCCTGTCATGCGGATCCTCTAGGAGCGCTGGGAGCCAACTGTGCTGCCAGACTGAGCTGCCTGCCCTGACACCGAGTGTCCTGCACAGGGAGCACCATGACACGATTCCATACAACCTGGTGCACTGTAAGAACAGGAATAAAATAATCAACAACACTTGGCATTCACAAAGCTCATAGGACACGTCAAAAAACTGACTTTGTCATCCTGGCACGCAGGGTTTGAGGCAGCTCATTTTCTCGGGCCCCAGGACACAATGCTGCTGGGCTTGGCATGACACACACAAAGGCACAACCAACCTCTGGACAACTCCAAGGGTCTGAAATCAAACAGTGGGACCCCACGGGAGCTCCTCCCCGTGGCGGGGGACACCGGACACAGCTCACCACGGCTCTACACTTTCCTTATCCCATGCCAGCATCCCGTTCCCAGGGCCCCACGCCGGCACCACCGGGACCGCCGCAGCTCCGGGCTCCCACACCGGGGAAGCAGCTCGGGCGGGAACCTGCACCCCCGAGCTCCGGGATGCACCGCGCTGTCTCCGCGGGGCCGCGAGGCTCGGCGGAGCTTTCCCGAGTCGGCCGCCGCCTCGCTGGGCGGGCAGGCCGGGCCCATGACGGGGCAGTTCGGNCTTCCGGGTCACACAACCAATCCCGCGCAGGCGCCGAGGCGCGCGCCGGTCACGCACCGTCCCGCCCCGCCCCAGGGCACTGCGCATGCGTGACAGATGTGTCGCGACACGTCACCGACAGGCGGCCGTGGGAATGCGCCCACGGGAACGGCAGGAGACGGATACGGGTGTCATCGCCGTATCCGGCAACACTGAGTATCACCAGCCAGCCACGAGAACAAAAACCCTCCGAATTTTCCAGACTAAATACTTCCCACATGTTCTCTTTAATGAGTATAAAGCAAATACCTCAAAAAACGTGTCCAAGATACTCATAATAAGCAATTGCTGCCACAGCTGCGTTACAATGTGATGTTTAAAAGGCTTTTTATGGGTATCCAGTACAAAGGGAAATTCCCCACATGTAAACGCTCTTTCTGCCTTTCATCATCTCGGAATTCCCCTATTCTTGGTGGGAAGGATTTTTTTTTAGTTGGTCATTAAAAGGTTGAAAAAGCTGTGTTTTGGTATCCACCCTGCTATTTAAAAATTATTATTAGATGAGCTTACTCTTTGTTGAAATCGCAGAGCACGGGTGCGTTTTGTGTATGCCGCACATTAAAGGTCTGCTCTTGAACTTTTCTAAGCGCTTTATCTTCTTCTGTGAGAGAAGAAAATGCCTTGATATGTGCACACTACAAGATGCAGAATTTGTCCCTTTCACTAGGAAACACTTTGTGGCCAGTCATGGAATGTTTAAAGGTGTGATGCCAGCACTGGAATACAGAGACCATGAAAATGTACAATGATGTCTGCTGTGTGGGACACGGAGTGTGGCCCAGCTCTGTCTCCAGCTGTGGCCGAAGGGGATGCCCAGGGAAGAGAGCCTTTAATGATGCACTCCCTGAATCCTCCAACCACCTGGAGGGACTTCCCAAGGCAGGGATAGTGTCTGGTTATTCACTAACCCTTGTTGGTTCCTTTTCATGAACTTGGTCTCCCCTTGAACTCACGTGAACTTCTCAAATCCATGACATGCTGTGGCAAAGAGCTGCCCAGCGACACAACATGTTGTGTGGTTTTGTCTGAACTCTTACTTTTATCTGAACCTTCTATCTGCCAGTACCATTTGATGCCACTTTTGTACATGAAGCAATTGACCCCATGGCATGTCTGAACCCCTGAACAGTCATGATTTTCATGACCTCTACGTCCCTTAAGACTACTGTTTTTCCATGATGACGATCTCTACCCTCAGTTCTTCCACATACAAAGCTCTTCAGTTCTTTAACACTAGAGTTTAATGTCTGATGTCTTTTTTTCCCTTCAGAAAAAGGGTATGTGAAAATGGAAGGAAATATCAAGCATTCAACCTGATAGCAAAAAAGTAACTTTGGAAATCTTTAAGTTTGGAATCGAAGATTCCGTATTTGAATTAGACCAAGGAAAGAGTAACAGTTGCTCAAGACCATGGACATGATGGAGTGGAAGTTATGATACCTTCAGGATATAGCTTCTGGAAGTTTGCTCCATCTACACAGCAATTTTGTCAGATTCCAAAGTACAGCATTGTTTCAGAAGAGCAATCCTGTGTTTTTGGTTTAATGTTCATCACCTCTGATCTGCAATATGAGAGCAAATTCTGTGTTGCTGGATCCTGAGGAATACTGTTTCCATTGACATATTTTTTAACATACTAGCTGTAAGTGTGTGATCCTGGAATCCTTCTGATTCCTGTTCTCCCCACTCAGTGTGCTAGCAATGGCAGTTAGTGTCTTTTGGGGGATACCAATAGCTGTATTGTTTGGAGGACCTGCCTTTCTGGCATTCAGCGTGAGCCCATCTGTCTACGTAATACATTACCTTGAATTTTTACTGTACCGCTGTATAAAGAGCAGTAGGTGTCAAACAGTTCTGCTGGTAGATGTTGCTGTGCTTTGGTTTGGCTCTCACATTTTTGCCAATGAAGCCCTCAGAATTCCCTTTCACATTCATTGTTGTCTTGATATGTCCTTTTTCAGTTATCTGCAATTTGAAGACTTGCAGCAACACAAAACACAAATGCCTTAAATAAAATGTAAATAACCTCAGTCACAACCGAGCCTCTGGAGACTGTGTGCATCATCGGAAGGATGATCGGAAGCTGTGTCCAGTGTGCATGATCGGAAGGATGATCCAGGAAACTACAGACCTGTTAGCCTCACCTCTGTTCCAGGCAAAGTTATGGAACAGACAGTGCTGAGCGCGATCATGCAACACCCACAGGATGGACAAGAGATCAGGCCCAGCCAGCATGGGTTTAGAAGGGGTAGGTCTTGCTTGACCAACATGATCTCTTTTTATGATCAAGTAACTCGCCTGGTGGATGAGAGGAAGGCTGTGGATGTAGTGTATCTGGATTTCAGTAAAGCATTTGACACAGTGTCCCATGATATACTCCTGGAGAAGATGGCACCAAGGGGTTTCGATAGGAGTATTCTCTGCTGGGTCAGGAACTGGTTGGANAGGAGAGGTTGAAGGAGCTGGGTCTGTTTAGCCTGGAAGTGTTCAAGGGGAGGCTGGATGAGGTGCTGAGCGATATGATCTAGATGTAGATGCTAGGTTTAATTGGACTGTAGGCTGGACTAGATGATCTTTGAGGTCCTTTCCAGCCTTATCTATACTGTGATACTGTGATACTGTGAATCTGTGTAACAGGGGGGACACAAATGAAAAAGTCTGTAGGTTGATCACTAATGTTTCTTCTTTTGTTCTGGACAGGCTGCCATTGATTCCCTGAAAGGATCTACAGAGAAGTGTATTAGCAGCAAACATGGGGAAAAAAAGTCACAAATCTGACACTAATGTTGTAACATCTTCCAGTTGTAAATTCCAGATTCAGTTTCATTGTCCCTTAAACACATTAGGAAGCGTTATTGTTTAGAAGGCATTATGGTATCTCTATAAGAACCATTTCAAAGTGAAACCCAAGTGACTGATTAGGGACACGTCCTCAGCCAAAAGGAAGCAGAGGATGCATTTATTCCAGTTAGATGTTGATGCTATGCATGTCTGTTAATGACCATAGTGAGGTAAAATGGAAAATTCAACAGATGTGAACATGCCTGGCAATGAAATGGACAACCCAGAGGTGCAGTTTCAGGTCAGCTAAAGCTGACCTAAGGCACAGCTGCAAGGACCCACCTTCTGCAGCCTGATATTTCAGCCTGACTCCCACACAGGTACCAGTACTTGCGCAATAGTGCTGGGTCAGTGCAATAACACCGATTCTGATCTAGCCAAAACAAATTTAAGGGGTTTGCATTCAGCTGAACCAGCTCTGAACTGCTTCAGGCTGCACGATCACCAGAGCTGGTACCAAACGAGGATTTTAACAGCACTGAGTCACACCAGCTTATGCTGTTGTGGAACTTCAAACACAGGAGCCACATACAGAGCAACAGCGGTGAACTAAGCGGTCCTGTACAGGAGAAGACATTTAGTTTAAAAGCAGTATTTACACTTTCAAGGACATGTGCCAGTTCTCTGACTTACAGAACTGTAAAAACAAATTAAAATTCTGGCAAATTAATAGTATTGAGGAATGAGAGAAGTAGGTCCAATCTCTGCTTTTCCTGGAGGACCCCAAAGGAGCTGTGCTGTTCTGCAAGAACAGGGGTCTGTAATGAATGCTACCAATACTATCATGAATTTAAAACCAAGGTTCTATGTTATGTTAAAAGGCTTCTCTACACTGTCTGTACAGTGTGTGAAGGACATGACTGTATGCAAATCACACCTGCTGGTTTACTAATTGA
The DNA here is from genome assembly GCA_013390025.1 of Pitta sordida. Taxonomy (NCBI): domain Eukaryota; kingdom Metazoa; phylum Chordata; class Aves; order Passeriformes; family Pittidae; genus Pitta; species Pitta sordida. The sequence goes on from WEKX01000722.1 coordinate 107,992, forward strand.
TACTAGAAGTAGAGTAAGTGTCAGGATGGCTTTCTGTTGTGGAATAAAAAATTAAAAAAGCAGGGAACATGTCTGAACGCTTGGATCCTGAGGGAGCTTGTCACAGGGAATTGCAAGAGCTCAGCACTGAAAATATGTATTATACAAAAAGATATGCATGGTTCATCTCAGCTTCAAATAGGATTTTTCAGTGCGCAAGACAAGTGTGACAAACCCATGATATTTCAGCTGAGATTTATGCAGCATTCCTATGTTTTGGGGAGAGAAAGACTTGCATTAAAGTTGCAACTACAACAAACAAACATCTTTACCATACACACACTTACAAATAATAACTTAGAACACTTTTTGTGTAAATTATACTATTTTTCTTGCTTTATACCTTGGGATAGTCACTTTTGTTCTATTACTGTCTTTAAGAATTTCTAGTTATCAATCTTCACTAAAACATCCATGCATTTCCATAAGCAAACTACTGCAGTGACACAAAATCCCGTAAGAAGCAGCAAATTTAAGAGTGGGAAAGAGCCACAAAATATTCCACTGGTTGTTTCCTTATTCTTCCAGACAAAATAGTAATATATGTTGCTATAACAAATCTCTTGCATTCTATGTGATCAAATGACTTCTAATTAGTGTGAGGAAGTACATACTGGGTTTATGCCATTTGTCCCCATCAGCTTCATTTATTAGAGGCAGACACTGTGCAACACTGTTGCAAGGTCAACCTCACAAACTTTGAAGGTACTTTTTAAGTCCTGCTTAATTTCTTAGACGTACAGAGTTTATGAATTTCAGCATAGACGAAAAGCTTGAGGATAAAAAAAGATAAAAAAGCCCCAAAGTGAAATTCCAAGAGGACAAATCACAGAAATTGCCTGTAAAGGTGGAAGTAATGGGCCTAATTCATCCCCACTAGACCACCACTGATGTTAACAGATTTACTGCAGGAATGATTTTGACAGAATGCAGTCACTGAATTTTCTTTAGTTACAGGCCTCACATATTAATTCCATAATTGTCCTGCTGAGTTCTCTTAGTCAGAAGTTATGAAAACCAAAAAAAGGCAGCGTCAGCTTGTGCAATTACATTCTTCATAATTTCTGTTGAATGCAGAGCCATTTTCTTGGCACTTGAAATGAATATTTTTCCTCAAAAACGTCTTTATAGGGGATATGCCACGTATCACCTGTAGTCTGTACCACACAGTCATAACGGAAGGCTGGCTGTTGGGAAAAGACAGAAAAACATTGCGTTGCGTTTAGACTTTATATTACCAAAGTACCAATTACAGTAGTTATGACTTCCAATGTTTACCTTAGAAATCTTCATAGTTTCATCTCTTTTAACAACTCTCATTTTATTTCCTTACACCAAACAAATTCTAAATTTTAGCACTGGAGGGAAAACTAAAATATATTTTCATATTTGGTGGTCTAGGAGTTGTTATAAATGGTTAAAATTCTGTCTTCAATCAGCACCAGTTAATAATGATTTGAGCACAATGCACTCAGTTTCTAGAAATGGAAAAATTACTGTTTTTCTGCTCCATTAAATGAAATCATATAGGAATTAACTCTGGATGTGGAATTTATGGGCTTGAACTGATAGGATTTAATGACATCAATGACATCTTGTATTTGTTCTTACACTGTTGTCTCTTTACAGAACTGACTTGCTCTGTCCCAAGGAGACAAGAAAAGGGTTTATCACTAACACTTTCAGAACAAATCAAACAAACATAATAAACAATTTCTGTGATCTGTTATGTTACAAGTACACTAATTCAGCATATTTAACACAAACACAAAAGAAACATTACTGTTTGGCAATTATGGTTGGCAGGATATACTATGACTCCGTGTGTGTAGTCTTGGAAGTCTACTTTCCCATGACAGCTTTCAGAACACTCTAGAAGACAGCTATGACTGGAAATACCAATCATCCAAATCACATGTATGGGAATTGAGATGTGAAAATTACTAGTCCCTTTGTACAAAAGGAAGAAAAGGGTGTCGCTAAAGCTGTGTTACTCAGGTAACACTACATTCCTAATTTGGTTCCATAAACAAAATGTTTATGGCAACACTGAACAAAAGGCTGTCATTCTTACAAGCCCGTATATCTGCTTGTAATTATGAATGGTATTTTACAATTTTAACCAGAGAAGAAAGAAAATGAATCAGTAAAGGCAGAATGCCTTTAAGTAGCAATAACAACACAGACAGACCAGGTAAAAAAACCTGCATGTAGAACATCACATGATGAATTTTTCCCTAGAAAAATCTTAAAAACAGCTGCATTCCTGTTAATGTACTGTTCAGGCTCACAAGGATACATGTCTCCTAAACAACAGCAGTAGTATTCTGCTATAACATGATACTTCTCTTAAAGGACCGCAATTTCTGCAGCTGCAGATGACTATAAACCTGAGTGTTCTGGGCTTTCCCTCATGAAATTTTATACATGTGTTAATATTACAGTGAATATTGAAATACCTACTTCTTTAAAATAAAGATGAAAGAAATTCTAATGTATAATTAAAGCATGATATTTCATAACAGTGCCACAGATTAAGGTATTTCAAAATCTAAAATAAATGAAAACATTGGTGCTCAGGTTTTACTGAGTGCTAGTAATGAGTTTCCAGCACTGGAAAAGTTTGTATACACAAACTTGTATTTACATTTACATTTTAAACATTTAGGCAGCATTTCTTGGCTTTCTGACAGCTGTCTTGCTTGTAGCATGCTTTGTGAATACAGTGAATTTTTATGGGAGTTTTGAGCTCACTGGTACAAATCCATTTCTTAGACTCCAACAAGATTATTTTGATATCCAGAGTTTGAATCTTCAACAAATATGCTCTGAGTGTTCTTCTGATTTCAGCAGAAAACTTACCAAAAAATTTAAATGCCTTCCTTCTACAGAAGGGGAAACCACTATCTGATGTCCACGCTGCCACTTACGAAACAGATGACGCGTCAGAGTGTTGGACAGACAAGCCTTGTGATCCCGGAGGAAGTCTCTAGTAACAAACTTGCAGTGCTTGCCTGATCGGAGAGTGGCATATAACAAGAAGGGATCATCTTCAGAGCTTAACAAAAATGGAAGAGACAAACGTCATTCACAAAGCAGTAAGTGGCTGCAGGAAATGAGTCAAATGCTGATCCAAGATTTATTCAGCAGTAACACTGAAAATTCCCATCACTACTCCAGTTCCCTGGTAAAACAGAAAACTGCTTAGCACAGAGCACCAAAAGCTAGAGTACAATACAAATTAATTGCATGGTATGCAGATTATTTTTCCCTTTTTTCACAATCTGATAATACCACAACATAATCTTCCACAAAGTCTAACAATACAGAACTGTGTGGAATGCAACTAAACTCATCAGTATACTCCCAAACAGCAGCAGACCACAACTGCATTCTGATGCTATCAGAAATTCTGCAAGTTCAGGGCACTGTGCTCTTTGTTGCAGTTTTAACAGTCATAAATCCTAATAAACCTTACAGTTGTCAATATGATTCCAAGTGTTGAAATTCTTCACAGTGCAACTTTTAATATGTATTGGTTTTTAAAGCAAGTATAGCAAGGGGTATGTTTCTCTTTCACACACAGGTAAATAAAGATACTAGTAATGGTACTGAAAACTACAGCAAAATGCACATAAATCAGGTGTTGGTCTCCATTACACTGAGTAATTTTCTTCAACTTACATATTTTCAGCAAAGAAGAAGTGTGCCTTATTCTGCATCTCCTTCATAATCTCTCTTTTCCAATTTGCAGAGTTCATCAGCATATGTTTGCGGCCCAGCACAAGCAACCGGACATTCTCTTTTGCCAGGCTGTTAACAGCATCAAATAGCTGCAGAAAACAAACCCAAAGATTTTCTTGGTTGTAAAAACAGGCTGACAGGGAACACTTTCACATGTGAGTGACTAGAGGGACTTCTGTATTACTCTCATTTCCTAGAGTTCTTGATCGCAATATGAATCGAGTAGATAACTAAATTAACTCCCTAATGGCAAAGAAAAAAGAAACAACAGAGTTTATTGTAGGAAGCTGCTCTCAATCACACAGAAAATGCATTACTATTATAAACCTTTCCCAGATCTTCAGCTTGAATTTCGTGAATAAACTTGGGAAGATTTACATGGAGCTGTCAGAAATTCCGAGTCAGCAGGGGGAACTGAATAACACGGGGATTTAAGTAATACGTCTCTACATACTTTTGAAATGAAGCACCGAGTCCTTTGTCATGCGAGAGCCCCAAGCCCCGCCGCCTCTCCCTCTCCACTTGCCGGAAGCATTGAGAACTACACTGGGCCGGGCTGCCGTGCGCGGCAGGGCATGGAAACAGGGTTAAGGCTTTGGGAGAGCCACGGCCAGACTAGCTGCTCACTTAGGAACCAACATCCCGAGGCGGTAAATTCACTTCAGAAGGACTTTCACCAGCTTCTCAGGGCTGTGCCTGTTCCACAATATATGATTCTCAGGACAGGCACTTGTGCCTGTGGCTTTCCCTCCTTTCTTCACCCAGACTGAGCTCATGGAGGACAGAGGTTCTGGCTTTCAACATCCAGGTTATTATTGTGGACTGCTCACAAAACAGTGGCATTTCACATCTGCCCAGAAAGACAGAATTGTTTGAGACTGAAATATATACCATATTTGAAAGCCAAGGACAATATGCTCAACTGCTAGGGAAAAGTATTCCCTAATATTTACATGCATTTGCTAACTCTATTTGTCAACAAACAATCTCTTGATTTTTCTTTAATCCTTCTTCCTGCTTTTCTAGCTACGTCCCTCTTCCTTATTACTTTTCTCCCTGCAACACCTCCAATTGCCTTTCTCTTTCCTCTCCTTTCTTCCTATTTGTCATTCTTATCATTATTTGGTATCATTAGCCTTTGATTCAGGGGCTAGAAAGAATCATTCTTCTAACTCTTGCACACAATTTTACAATGCATTTAGTTCATCTTCCTGCAAGTAGCAGGGTAAAGGGGTGGTCCCATTCAGGCCTCTCTCAAGCTGCACATTCTTGCTATTTCTGCTGTATCAGATCTAACAGTGTCACGAGCTGCTCACTGATCCAACAAATACGTTTTTTATAGGGTTGAACTTGCAGTGACCCAACAGACAAACTTGAGTCAAAGGCTCGGTGAATGATGGGAACACATCACTGAAGGTGGTGAAGGCAGGAAATGTGGGACTGCTCTTCACAGCAAAGGACCTGCAGATATCCCAAATTAAGTGTGTCATGAATCTGTACCTGGGAGAGCAGGCCAGAAGACTTTCTACATTAATTTTAGTTGTTGACCTATAGGCTGCTGTTGACAGCATTGACTCTGAGGGTCCAAAGGTTCTGTGTTCATAGAAACATAGGGGGTCAGTGCTAATGGAAAGCACAAGAACCTAACAGTACCTACTGGAACTGACTTCCTGCTTCCAGGTCACACTGGATACTCGCTATGTGAGCCTACAATCTACTTTTCCCTGGTTAAGCAAACAAAACATAAAGTGAGCAGGAAAAGGCCATATGCAGTAATTCCTGCCCATAAAATGGCAGGTAAAAATAAAAAGAGCACTAGTGCTCTCTGGTTCATGCCCTGTATTTTGAGAAAAGTTTCAGAATTCCTAATGGAGCACAGAATTGAAAGATAAAAACAAAAGCCACCATTTTTATGTTACTAGAAGGCTTTCATAGGAAGCATAATATGCAATAATGTATGTATATCACACATTATTAAGAGGTTATTAAAAATTTAGTTTTTCAATATTGACATTTCTTTTTGGAATGTCTCATGTGGGCAGTAAAAACTATTGTAATCAATTTTACTTGTTTACAGTCACTTTTATTTTCTGGTTCTTATGCATTGGCCCAGTCCTGCAAATAACATGATACAAATACCAGAATAGAACTAAGCTGATTAATCTGAGTTCACTAAAGATAATAAACGTTCTGAATGTACCTACTGCATCCACACATGTACAGAAGTCAACAGTAAAGAAATATCAACCATGAGTAACTTAAGCAATTTTTCCCTAAGGTTTTGCTACATTAAGGGAAGGTTAGCAGAAAGTGAAGTGGAAAAAAAATTTAAATGGTTTTCAAATAACACTTCAGGAACTGATTCCACATAATCTGAAATAAAAAACCCCAAACAATAAAAGACTTGACAACAAGATCATCCTGAGGGTACAACACAAGAAGCAAGTCCTATAAGCAGATTATGAGTAAAAAGAGTCTCAGGAACATAGCTGCAGTAGTAGCATTGCAAGTCAACAGTGAATTGCTAGTGTTTAACTACTAATGTTTACTCCCAATAAAAAAAGGAAACACCTTTTAGTTACCCTTAGGGCTCAACACAACAACAGCTGGATTTTCAGATACAGACTGGTCAATGGCAGCTATTCCCAAGTTTAAGTTCACAGAATCACAGAATATTATGAGTTGGAAGGGACCCACAAGGATCATCTAGTCCAACTCACCATCTAACACCCGTACAGAGACCGAGAGCACATCCCAGAGCGTAATACCAACCTAGACTCCTCACAGTCTAGCAGGCCACTCCGAGCCGGAAGGGGTCCAGGATCATCCAGCCCTACACCCCCCAGCTAGACCATGTCACTAAGCTCCTCGTCCAGTCTTCTCTTAAACACCTCCAGGGANTTGTTATGGCCGAAGTGAAGAACCCGGCACTTAGTCTTGTTAAACCTCATACTGTTGGAGCCTGCCCATCTCTCCAGCCTGTCAAGGTCCCTCTGGAGGGCCTTCCTACCCTCTGGCAGTTCAACATTTGCCCCCAGCTTAGTATCATCTGCAAACTTGCTGATGATGGATTGAATTCCCTCGTCCATGTCATCGATAAAGATGTTGAACAGTACTGGGCCCAACACTGACCCCTGTGGGACTCCGCTGGTGACTGGCCACCAGTCCGATGTTGCACCATTCACCACCACCCTCTGAGCTCGCCCTTCCAACCAGTTTGTAACCCAGCATAAAATGTTCCCTTCCAGTCCATGCAAGTTAACGGTCTTGGATCCAGCTCCCTTAGAGTCTTTCTTTCTGGAGGGTACAACTAGTAGCATTAGTTAGCATTAGTTAATTACGTGGACTTTCTTGTCTCACATATTAGGTATTTGCATTTGAGGCTTCTCATGTGAAGTGCTTCTGGGAACAAATCAAGAGGTTGGTATAAATTAGCTACAGTTTTGGAATGGAAAAACTCAAACCAGGATTAAATCGTAATAAAATTGAAGGGAACCAACACTTTAAAATTTTGAAACTCATTTGCATATTAACACACTCTCCCTCTTCTACTTACCACAGAGACTAACACAACTAAAACACAGAAGATAGAAATTATTTTTGTTTTCATAAGATAAAAATAATTTTGTTCTGCACACCCCCTTATGTGTTATAACATTACTGCAGAGCATTTTATATCATTTTAGTCTTGGGCATTTAATGGGGGTGGCTTACAAGGAGTCAGAGAACTTATAAAGGGGGTTTCCTATGTGTGTCTACTCCCACGGCTGGCTGCTTCTCAAGGAAGGAAGACATGAGACACAGTAACACTTGATTTAGTCACAAAGGAAAATAACTGAACATAATACTGTTAATAAAAACCAGCAGTAATGACCTCTCATTTAAAGAGACAGGGGCATTTTATTAATCTAGTCTGTATTTCCAGAAGTTATCTGTAAGTTACTATCTGCCTCTACACAATGCAAATATGCTATCTGCAGTAAGCTCCACCTTTTGAATGTTCCCACATTATTTAGGCAGCGACATCTGATGCTCAGTTGGACAATCTGTTCCAAAGGTAATCTGTATAAAACATTTAAAAATATACAACACAAAAATTCCCTATGCTATGAATTTTCTTGAGAATGAGGAGTACAAAATTTGTGAAAGAATGGCCTTTAATGAATGAGTATGTTGCAAATTTAGATAGCAGAGTATGTAAACCCACATTTTCACTGAAAACAGGAATTAGAAGACGTTTGGCACTGAAGGGAAAATAGGCACGGCTAACTGTCTGCTTCAATTCATACGGCAAGATACAGCTGAGGCAGAGGAGCAGGAAGTTGTGAATTGCTGCTGCTCTGCACAGATCACTGGCCAGCCACAAGGCATTAGGATGGGATTGCACTGATAACTATCACTGCAGTCAGTCTTATTTTTTTTCCTCTGGCAAGGCACATCAGGATCTCCTGTTTCTTTCTGAACAGCACAAACATTTTGATCACCTTCAAAGATCACTAGATCCTTCTTTAAGAAACTCATGCTCAATACATTCTGCTTGCAATCCTTTACATCATTTATTACATTTAAACTATTCTCGTGATGTGCCAGTCTTTGTTTACTTAGATCTTCCTCAAGATTCTCATAAACCTTAACATTTTATTTACACTAATTTTGGGTTCACAGAACTTACTGAATGACACTGGTCAGAATGTAGCAATGTAGTTCTTATGTGAATCAGTGAAAAACTAGCACCCTTGTATGATACTCTGGCCAAGTGTATACAATTTATCTCTGAGACACTCCCAGAGATAGGAGCTTTTTCCCCACAAGTAAATTGTCTTTTGATTCTGCAGCAATGTCATTTTATGGAATTTCCTCCCCACCACTAAGCTCCTGCCTTCACATCACAATGAGCCTTTCTTTTTTTTTTTTCGCTGTTGTGCTGATACAATCTATTTTTTGGGCCATGTTGTCACACAGACCATGGCACAATCACCCTTTAGGTGAATAAATATTAAGTTTCCCATGAGAAGGAGCTCTTCTATACAAACTCCTAAAAATTGTTTTTCAGTGATCAAACATAGGAGTTAAACTAGGAGAGCAGGGAATCTTGCCATGCTGCAAGATTAATTATCTTTCTTTAAATTTCTTTAAATTTCACAACAATATTTCGAAGCAAATGCATAAGGACATGTCCATTTTATGAGTGCATAATGGAGCACAAGGAAGGCAATTAGTTACTCTACCTAACACAAGGAACTATGAGCAGAGCAGGATACAGATTTCCCAAAGTTTCACTATGAGTCACCCTTTCTGATCACTAGATCATGCTATGCCATGTGTCCCCAGTTTCAAAGGTCACCTTGCAGCAGGACAGCCTTTCTCCTTAGATACTACTGATAGTTTCCCACTTGTCAGATGGGAAACCTCTGAACACTGCTGCTGGGAGGCACACTATTCAGTGATTCAGCAAAAGGTGACTCACCTGTATATATGTACAGCATGAAGAATTAATCACCAAAAAATATTTCAATCACATTTTTTATTAATAAATCACGTTTGACATTGCCGTAAACATTTGGTTTCACTAACAGCCATTTAATAGCAAAACACAGCTACAATCAGATTATCTGCAAATAACAGCAACAAACTGCTCTATTATTGCTATTTTCACCTGTTTTTGATGCTGCCTCCCACCCAATACTGTAGCTGTGAAATTGCAGAGGAAACCCCAATGCAAACCACAGGTTCAGAGCTGCCGTAACTATCTCGTGTCAGGAGGGACTGGGCATAAGTATTGTCTCCAAAGGTTAGCACGGAATTGGAGCCAGCTGAAGGAGGTGACTGTCTTGCTATACTCTGCACTGCTGTGGCCTCAGCCCGAGTTCCCTATGTGCATTTTGGGTTGCCACAATATAAGATATATTCAATATAAGAAAGATGTTAAGCTATTAGAGAGTGTCCAAAGGAGGGCTGTGAAGGTGGGGAAGGGCCTTAAGGGGAAGCTGGATGAGGAGATGCTGAGGTCACTTAGCTTGTTCAGCCTGGAGCAGACTGAGGGGAGACCTCACTACAGATACAACTTCCTCGTCAGGGGATGAGGAGGGGCAGGCACTGATCTTTTCACTGTGACCAGTGACAGGACCTGAGGGAATGGCACGAAGCTGAGTCAGGGCAGGTTTACATTGAATATTAGGGAAAGCTTCTTCACCTAGAGGGTTTTTGGACACTGGAACAGGCTCCTCAGGGAAGTGGTCATAGCATCAAGCCAGACACAGCTCAAGAAGCATTTGGACAGTGCTCTCAAGCACATGGTGTAATTCTTGGTGTGTCGCAGAAGTTAGACTTTGATGACCCTTGTGGGTACCTTCCAACTCAAGATATAATTCTATGATTCTGTGTATGAATTCCTGCCATCATATCCTTCATTTAACTCAGAGTTTCACCATTTCTGGCTTCCCATATTGTAGACTAAGAAAGAAGCTCAAGAACCCCTGTGAACTTCAGCCCCACACACAAGGGAGAGTTACAGTGCGAAGCCAGGGTTTTTTCCCACAGCATGGCCAGTTAAGAAGTCACATGCGCTGCTTGCAAGAGCACCCAGACTTTCTCACTGGGCCTGGTAATTTCACTAAAGCAGATGCAATGCCATTGCCACCACAACAAATACAAATGTTTCTTAAATTCTCTACATTATTACTGATGGTACAGTATAAATTAATCTCAAGTGCAAGGGCAGCATACACATTGCTTGATGCCCCTCCAGGTTATCTGCTCCTGACTAGCAAGGGAGTAGCTAATTAGAAGTGAAAGCAGGTGATGGACAAGTAAGTAGCAGTCACTAAGATTAATCAACCTGGTTTATTTTCTGCCCTTTAGAAGCCAACAGATAATTCTCAGGAATTATCCCTTATGACATCAGGAATCTCTGCAATACTGCAAGAACAATACTGTTGGGAATACTGGTACCCTGTGTTACAGTAGGACTATTTAGATTGATTCACTGATGCATTATCATGCAAAACGCTTCCAGTGACAGCACTTCACACACCAGTGACAGCAATCACACAATGTTCAACATGTTGTAACCAGTCTACACTGACTCCACACCTAGAATTGACTTATCCTCTGTTGACGCATTCACTAGAGAGATGTCTTAACTCCCTATCACAATTCATTAACATTTGCAGCTTATTTTTACATGTTAGCTTTTACTTTTAACTTCGCAGTCAACTCTAATAATCAAAGGCAGGTTATTGATTGAGCAGGAAAACAATACCATAGAAGCAGATACCAAAGTTGATTTAATACAGATTGAGGATGGTACAGTAGCCTCAGTTTGCTCAGATGAGGTGACACCTAAATACAGCTCTACTGCTTGCAGAGTAAGTTTGTGTTCAGAGGCTGAGGATGCTTTTGCAACCAGGTCCAAACTGACAGGTACCAAGAGTATACCAAGACATCCTGTGCTCCTGCACAGTCCAGTGTTCCCATTGCCTGGAGGACTTGGTTCAAGGGCAACACTGGGTGAATGTAGATATATGAATTTCAGGTCAAAATTGACAACAACAATACTCCATGGACTGTGTCCATGCTAATGAACCCTCTTGAAGCCTGGGTAGTGTGGTGAATGAAGTAGAGTAACTGTAAATACAGTATATTCAGGGCAGATACAGAAGCAATAGCACCATTTATACTGTACTGTATATGTAATGTATTGCACTGAATAATACAATGTATATTAAGAAAAACAATAAATATATTTATATACATTTATACAAATATATATTATTTATATAATTTATTTATTATATATAATACATATGCAATATTAATAAATTATTAATAAAATAATGTAATGTATTGAATTGAATACACTGTAATGTATTCATAGTACCCTGGTTATTATGCCAGCAATGAAGATATCTTTAATTACAGCTCTACTTGATTTCAAATAAAGGTGCAACCTGCTCAGGACAATCTCTGAAAAAATTCTGACTGTAGAAGTAATATGTTTGTGAATAGTCTCTGACATTATGTTCTGCTATATTATAAATTGTAGGTAAAGATTCCAGTTTCAAACAAGCTTGAAGAGCCACTCATTTTTTATTCTACTGACCAGCTCAGAGTCCAACACAAAACAAAACAAAACTGTGTAGAGTAACTTCAAGTTTAACTTGGTAGGACTCCTCCTATGCAGATAGGGAGGGAAAGGTCCAAATCCTTCCTGGCAGAGATACACATACGTAAAAAAGATTTTGAAGTAGGTATTTTCCAATATGTAGTCCAATTACAGTCATATCCTGCTCTGCCTTATTCCCAAAGGGCACAACAAGTAGTGATCTGATGGTCAGTGAAGCAGTATGTCCTAGGAGTACTAGCAGAATCACAGTGGGACACATGAAGAGACCAAAGAAATACATACACAATTTAAACACAGAATTAAAGTGTGTATATGACATGAAGGATGGGCAGGTCAGGGTGGGATCATCAGGAGAAGGAGACACCAGCTTTTTGGGGTCTGGCTTTTCAGAATGGATTGTGACTTTTAAAAGACCTCAGTCACTTCATCAGACCTTACATCTGACAAATCTTTTAGTGTGACCATTCTTGCTCACACTTTTTTGATGTCTCTGTTTTTGAATGGTAATATTTTCATCATCCTGAACTTTAGATGAAAGAAGTTTAATTATGAATAAAAGAAAGAAAAATGGGTAGTTCCAATAGTTAACAAAGCATGTTCTTAAATTAACAGTACCAAGAACTCTGGAAAGGATGACAAAAGAAGATATGGAGAGGTGAGGAATTGTTGAATTTTAGAATACAAATTGCAAAAGAGAAAAATAGACAATTTTTCTGAATTTTACAACAATTCAAGATATGCATAGACAAACAAATATTCTTCAGTTGCCTAGCTGCATTTTTGGAAGTTGAATTTTTTAAGTCAAGTTTCTCAATCCAAAAGTTTTGCTAATCAGCTACACTAACATTTTCTTTCCCAATCACTTATAAAATGTAATGTTGATTTTGACATGCAAGCAGATGTATGTCTGCTTTTGATGTTGGTTCAGCAATTATGAAGTAGGAATAAGGATGGAATCTGTGAATCTGAAAACCAAAGCAGCATTCTGCTGGGGCAGCAACTGGGAAATGTCCAATTCACAATCCACTATAGCCCAATCCTAGCAGCTTACTCTTTCTATGTTAATTAAAATGTACCATTGTCTATTTTAATTGTGGACCAGGAGAAAAACATTTTCCTTCAAGAATTTGAATTTTCTGAATGTCCTTCTTTCTTGAGTCATGTAAAAGGGCAAAGATATTTGTCTTTTTCTGATCTCCTCTGAGATAGTTTTCCTATATAGGTGATACCACTATCTACTTTTCTCTCTCCTCTTACTCATCTTTTTTCTTGTAACAAAGAATAAATACCAAGACCTTGACAATACACACAGGGCAGCTTCCATGGATTTTATTTTATCCAGACATCTGAGAACCTACTATTTTGTACTGGAGATTTGAAAAGTAATAAAAAAGGTTATCAGTATCAACCCTCCACACCAAGGAGAGGAACTAGGTGATTCTGTCCCTCTGTAATTGTACAGTAGGAAAAGACAATTATGCAGTAGGAAAAGCAGGAAAAGAAACATATGAAACCTTAAAGGGACATTTCCATGTATCAACACTATCCTTTGTTCTCATCTTGGAATTCTTTCTGCCTACAGTGCTGCTTCGTCAATAGGAGTTGCTTATTGATCGCTACATGTTGCTTCATTGCACTAGTATTACACGTCACCTTTATATTCTTGAGGAAGAAAGTTACATTAAAATGAAAATGTGTGAGGTTTCATCTATTTTTGTACAGGCTTCAGATGGGAAACTTTACCTATCAGAGCCACTGACTGTATATGGAATAACTGTCCCAGCTGAAGTCAAAACTTCAGAGCTCTGTCATCTTTCACTTGAGATCCAGTCTTTGCTACTACATTGATATTCTTGCTTTTCTACTATTATAGTAGCAGCACTATAAATAGAGTTCAACACATAAGGGAATTTAAAAGAGGACATGGCCCTAAGCTACGCCAGGGGAGGTTTAGACTGGATGTTAGGAAGAGGTTTTTCACAGAGAGAGTGATCCCTCAGTGGAATGGTCTGCCCAGGGAGGTGGTGCAGTCGCCATCCCTGGAGGTGTTTAAGAGAAGACTGGATGAGGAGCTCAGTGACATGGTCCAGTTGGTGGGAGGCTTGGATGGATGGAGCATGGTGCCCGTGGTTCCACGCTTATGGGTTTGATCCCTGGGTGGGTGTTCGCTTGGGAGTCGGACTACATGATTCTGTGGGTCCCTTCCAACTCAGAATAACTTGTGAACCATTTTTCATTTTGGAAACAATGTACAAAGCTAGCTATTAGAAAGGAACACTTGTGAATTAAATGCAGGTGTGCCAGTCTGAAGATTTTCATAGTGTGGGTCAGAAGTTAAATATATTTAAGTACTGAAAAACCAAATTGTGAGCAGGATCTCCGAGTGGTGGTGGCAGCAGTGGTGATGGGGTGTTACAAAAATGAAAGTACAAGCTTGACTGATCCTTTCCGTAGATAGGAAATAACTTGGTGCAGGACTGAAATCATCTTTGTAAGACTGAAACCAACAGTTTAAAAGAAATCAATATTTTAGCTCCTACCACGGTCCTATGCAGATATCTCCACAGCGTGACTGACCTCGTCTGTTGTTAAGTGTTTTCCCCATCTCCAATCTGCGGTTCAAAAAGTCCCAGACAGTACTTTTGATCTTTGAGGAAAGGTGCTGCAGCAGCTGGGGAGATCACTGTTACAGAAGGCACAGGCATGATGCTGTTCAAGGTACCTTAAACATTTGTTTCTGCAGCAACACTCCATGTTTTAATAAAACTGACAGTTCCACAAAAATTTCAAAATAAAGACTATTTCTGTGCTCACAGGTCAACAGGCTGATCATCCACATAGAATGACATGAGAACTAAGGAAACACATCAGTAAGCTGATGGCTTGCAGTTGAAGAAAGAGTACAACATGCAGCAAATATATACAGTGAATCCTCCCTGTATCGCGACTTCTCCTTCACGACCCCGCCCATTTGCAAAGCAATTTCTTCGCAGTCCGACTTCTGGGGTCTGCGTGATTCCTCAGAGCACGCATGTGCTGTGCCTCTGCTTTGCCAAGGGGCGGTGCTGGCTCTCCCTGTGAGGTGGGATGGGCCCGCCCCCCGGGGAGGGCACGCAAGGACGGCGCGCAGTTTCTCCAGCTCAGCCTGGCGTTTAGAGCCCCACGGGAGCTCCAGCAAGCTGGCAGCCGTGGCCCCGCAGCAGCCCCTGTCCCGCAGCAGCCCCGGCCCTGTGGCAGCCCCCGCCTCGGGACGGCCCTGGCGAGCCAG